>VMDR010025230.1:0-14606 GCA_007922815.1 Macrotus californicus | reverse complement strand
TCTCCATGTACCTTGTGTAGAAGGGTGAGTAATTGTTCTGTTTCAAAATGTATTTACGTTTTAACAAAATTGAGAACAAATATAAAGAGTGAAACTAGCATTTGGAACTCTTAATTTCAATTGTTTCTTCTTTACCTTACAAGATATATATTTTTCTCTCTTTAGGATATCTCTTGTCAGATTTAAGGCTTATTTAAAATGAAAAGAAAGCTGGAGCAATTTTCTTTATTCCATTTCAGTCTCCTAAGGCCTCTTTCCCCCTGGTGAGCTCATAGCAACAGGGGGGTTTAAGGGAATTCAGCTTTCTGCAAATTAATGTCTCACATCATGAAAATTCAGGACTTTTTTTTTTTTTATCTTGAAAAGTAATACAGTGAGTGCGAGTATTATTTCTTGCCAGCGGGTGGAAGATGAATGATTTTGTCACAGTTTTACTGCTTGATGAGCAGTGTCCTGAGGGTCAGGCTTAAGTCTGTGTCACTATGCTGCTCATTACTCTTGAGCTAAATAAGGGCTGATTGGATCTAAATTGCCTAGCACATGGGCCACAGATGAGCTCAGTGAGCAGGGGATGACCTGCTATTCAGTCTGGGAGTAACCCCGGTGTGCAAATGCAGCATTAGAACACCGTGGGAGAATGAGAGGCTACCGGCTGCTGCCAGCAAAAGAAATCGAAATGTAAAAACTCTTTGATGCTGTGATGTTAGAATTTGAAATGTAGGAAGTGACAGGTTGATGGTACTTATCAGCTTTGGCTGGATTAGAGAACAGTGTCATCTTGCTTATATAATGACAGAAGAATGAAGCCAGCAGCTAACTACTGTGCAGAGGAGGGCTGCCGCTGTCACCGCCGCCAGTCCTTGCTGCCTCCTACTGGCAGTTTTCCTGGAAACCAGCAAAAGATCGCAAAGAAAAGAGCCTCTGCTATAGATGGCCAGGAATTTGGCACTCTGGTCATGAAAAGCTGCCAGTGGTCGGATGCAAAGAAAACGGTATTTTAAAGCATACTCAATAATGGATGGCTTTAAAAAAAATCATTACTGTGAAATTGGTTGTTCCAGAATTTTCTAGTTAACCAAGAGTTAATCCATTTAGGAAGTGAAACTACCCAGGGCAAGAAACCCCAGCCTGCTCTTCCTGGAATAGTGTTCTTTCAGGGGGCCTCAGTTGGCTTGGTTGATCTCTCAATTATGTATTTTTATCAATAACAGCATTTTACTAACAACTGATCTTCCAAATCTAACAACAGACTACCAGCCCCGGTGTTAGCACAGTTTGAAGGCTACGTGATAAAAATACAAAGTGAGAAAGCCCCCGATTATGTAGCTTATGCTGCATAAATCTCCCCGTTTGGGGTGGGGGGGAAGGAAAAGGTTTCTCACACAAGTCAAATGATTTAAAAAAACAAAAACCAGAAAAACCCTATGATGTGAGACCTCTTTTGTTTCATTTTTATTCCTGCAGTTGTAATTTTTTTTTAAAAAATCAATATTAAGCTATTATATGTTTGTGATACAAACTTTTAAAACGTAAACAGGCCTTTTTTTAAGTTACTTATCTCGCCATGCTGAGAGAACTACTGCTGATGCTTTGTTGGAGCCTTCTAGGTTTCTCCTATTTATATGCGTATTTTTAAATCCAAAATTGGGGCTGCACACCGTTAATGCCTTGCTTTTCTCACTTAATCTGTCATCAATGGCTTTTCATATCAGTGACATCTACGACATTATTTTTGGTGGCTCCATAATATTCTACTGTCTAGATATACCATAGTTTACTTGACCGTTTTTTGTTGGTGAGACTGCCGCTGTCCGGAAGCTTTCGCCACTGGGTTCAAAGCGAGGATGGAAGTTGGTGGGAGTGTGTGTGCAGGGTCCGTGGGTGCTGCTGCGTGGACCGTGCACGATTCCGACTCCGGAGCTGCCGCTCTGCCCCACCAGTGAGGCTTTGCTCTTCGTGGGCGTGTCTGACTACGTGTGGAAGCTGGTTTGTCAGTGCTTTGGTTGAAAATATAGAATCTTAGATGGATTGAGAGCCGTGGTTTAATTGTACTCAGGGTTTATACACACACACAAGCAGATCTACATAATTACATCGCATCCTACAGAAGCAGATTTTTAACTAGTAGAAAACCTTAGACTAGAACAAAAACTTGCCCTGTAGAACAAAAAACTGTAGTTCTCTATGTTGAAAACATATGATAGAAAGCTTCTAGAGTTTGGGGTGAAATGACAGCTGAAAGGATTAATTTACTTTCATCTCCTAGAATTAAAAAAAAAATTTTCCTGTATTTGTCAGCATAAGTTCTGTGTTTCCCTTAAGACTTTTTTTTTTACTATTAATATCAAGTATAAAATATAGTTTTAAATATAACTTCTAAAGCACTTGAAGGCTCTGGAGAGTTTTTAATGTATTTCTTTTTTATTTTTATATTATTAAAATTCATGTATCCTGTTAAGAATGTAAATAATGCAGAAATGTATCCTGCAGAAAATAAAAGTCATTCCCCTCCTAAATTTTCCTCCTGCAGAGGGAACCACTTTTAACCCTGTGAAGCATGTTCATCTAAGCTGCTGTTGCTGCTATGTCCGTGCTGCTTCCTCTCCCCCTCTCTTGTTTTCAGCGGGAAAAGTGAGATGATACCTCGGGAATTTCTACAACTTCTACATTTTTGTCTGTGAAAGATCAAAGACATCGTTCTTGCACAAACATTGAATAAGGCTGCATAGTACCTTCTGTGATAAACCGTGATTTATTCAACCCCAGCGAACACTGGGGGAAGCGATACGTGACTTGCAGTTGGCTTGGTTCTGTGCCTGTCCGATTTTCCAAGATCCAGGCTGAAAATGTGGGTTTGCTCAGTGTCACTGGGATGTTAGCAGTAGTTCAGTTTTGTGAGTTGTTAGTATATCCAGCATCCAAACCAGCACAGCACATTCCTACTTCAGTCATTTAATACATGTGAATTATACGTAGAATAATTAATTTCTTACAGTGATAGTAAAAAAAAAATGCTACTTTTTCAAAAGGTTGCAAATGTGAATTTCAATCCCAACTGCCACTTTCTTTCACTTTAATCTTCCACAAGTCATGTAATTTCTTTGAACCTCAATTTCTCTCATCTGTAAAATGTGTGTAATCATACATACTAAAGAGATGGTCGAAGAATGAAAGAGAGATGTCAGTGTCCAGCACGTACTCAGAGATGAGTGCTTTTTTTGCTGCTCGTCCATTGGTCTCAGAGAAGTGAGGTGACAGAATGTGTATTGTAAGTAAATTTAGGAGACAGAGCTTCTCTGTCATTAAGATTTTTTTAGAGTCTCATTCTGAATCAGTTCCATGGGCGTCCACAGAAAGAACACTATTTCTGAAGTAAAAGCATAAATTACTCTACTTTCTTACTCATGCCTCTTCTTCCCTCTTTTTTTCTTTTAGCTTAGAGAATTCTGGCTCTGTTAATTCTGCTCCTGAAACAGAAGTCACTCTACTCTAGTGTCAGTGCACCCGTGCTGAGTCCTGTAAGCACCGGTCGGGCAGGCTTCGTGCAGTGTTAGAGAAGGCAGACACGCACAGAGCAGCGCGCCGGCCACGTGAACACAGGCAGCGCACTGTGGTCAGTGGACAGGTGTCGAGGAGACTCCCTGTTCCTTGCAGTTTCCTCTGTGATTTTCCTGCACAAAGCAAAGTTTGTGATGTGGCAGTCGATCAGCCACAGTGTGTCACACACTGCCTGGTGGCAGAGAGATACTGTCTTTGTCTTTAGCAGCTTGTGCTTGTGTAGATTGCAGCTCACAAGTTGTTTCTGGCGTCTTTAGCACATTCTCTACTAATAATAAATAGTAACCTAGTTACTTGTAAATGTATGTAGGGTCTTTAGTAAATTGTTCATTACAGCACTGTGTCATTGATACATTTTTCTATTTTTTCTTTTTACATCTTTTTCTTCTGACATTTTTTTTTTTCTATTCCCATTCTCTGAAAACTTAATGTTCCTTCATTGTCTACCCCACCCCCCATTTTTTAAATATGCTTTAAGTTTTGATCTTTTGATGGCAGTGTGCTTTTTAAAAATTTTTTATTGATTTTTTTTTTTAGAGAGAAAAAAAAGGAACATTGACTTGTTCCACTTATTTATGCATTCATTGGTTGCTTCTTGTATGTGCCCTGACTGGGTTTCAAACCTGCAACCTTGGTGTATTGGGATGACCTTCTAACCAACTGTGCTACCTGGCGAGGGTGAGGACAGTGTACTTTGATGATTTAATGTGACAAAATGGAATCCAAAACCAATGTGTGGTGTTGCATTGTGCATTTTAAAAGTTTACATAAATGCATTCATACCAGAGATACTGCATATTGCTTTTTTCTTTTCATTTTATGCTTTTGAGATGTACTGACAAAGAATCTGTGTTTCAGGGAAATAAAAGGATTTAGCCAAAAACAAGAAATATTCTAGGTTCAGGAAATGGAGAGTCCAGCATAGAATAGTGAAGGAACAGAACACAGTTTTACACCTGGCCTCAGCAACCACTTCTCAGGTTGAAATAGAGTGATGTTCTGTGGGAGGAAGGCCTCCAGGAAAAGGTGGGGAAAGAAAAATTATTTTTCTAGGCTCGGAGGAGAGTAAAGCATTTTTATTGTAAAATGACTTTTTTGAAGAGTCTGTAACCCTGAATGGGGAATTGTTATCAATAATGACCTCTCAATAAGTAACCTTGTTTGTCTTTTAATATTAATTTTCCATAGAAGAAGATCATATGTTAAATATATCAACTTTATGAACACCGTGTATATTGGAAATATATTGAAATTTGCATTTTACATTTCTTTTTGGATGTGTAGAAGTTTTAAGGGGTTTATGTATATCGATGTCATAATATATAAAAATATTTTACATGTACACATGTTTAACAGTTAATAGTTTTTTCTTGGGTTTCCTAGGAAAAATCCCAGTGTAACTCAGCAGCTGTTTCTGGGGTGCCTCCTTTATCTGGGGACTGCACTAACAAGTGTTCTGGTGTACTCGCAGATGTGTCCTGCCCTTGCAGGGCTTGTTGTACAGAGGCAGTCTGATGCCTCCAGGTGTTTCTGTCCTTGCAGTCATCTCTTCTGAGTGCTGAGATGCCTGGGCCGTTTGTTTGATCGTATGTGTGGTCCGAAGACCGCTTATGTAAAGTGGTAGGTGTTCTCGAAAATGCCCAAAATGCCATATTGGGTCAAATAATGGTCCAACCTTTATAGAATTACATTACAGTGGAAGTTTTATGATAAGATGCAATCGTATATTCCTAATTTTCTAGAAGACAAGTGCTTTTTTGCCTAATTTAAAGATATTAAACATGGTTCTATTTCAATATGGACTATTGGAGTCATGTCTTCAGCTGACCCCCATAGTTCAGTGTTTTTCATCTAAAGGATAAAGGGTTGGATTAGATTGTTTTGGTGTTTTTAACTCTGTCAATTATATATTCAATGTTGTAATATTTTTAGGTAAATTTGTTTTCTTTTTTTAAGTTGATAAATGAAATAGAATTATAGTTCATACTGCCAGCATGATTAAACTGAATTTTGCTCTATTTTGTCTTTTACTTATGCAGAACTGCCCCCCCCACTTTATGAAGCATGCTTAAAATAAAAATACAAAAAAAAAAGAATGACACAGAGGAAGACTTTTCTTAAGCACCCACTTATAGTGCTACAAATATTATCAAATATTTTGACTTTGGCAAGTAGTTGGTGATTTTTTAGTTTATAATAGAAAAAGTAACTTAGCCATTAAATATTGAGGTGGCTACCTTGTGCATGATGTGTTTTTTGTTTGTTTGTTTTACAGTAGATGGAGGCATAATAACCAGGCATTAGTTTATTACTAAACAACATATTCGACCAGGGCTTCTTGTATGCCAGGGCATTTTGGCAGTTTGAGTTATCATTTTCTTATGCTTTAGCAAGGAAGAAAGATTTGAAGAATTATAAATTATAGGGCAGCAGGTTGAGTGGGGAAAGGGTAGATGAATACTAGGCAGGTAGTTTTTGGATGCTTTATATGGACTTGTTTTCTTTCCTGGTTCTAGATAGAACATGAGAGAGGCACCAAGTAGTCTCTAGTTGAGGATCCATGATACCACACACAAGATAAAAAAATGTAATGGGATATTGTGGTAACTTAGTCAATGGGATGACACAATAACATTTTATTGAGTTCTACTAGTGCAAAATACTTCTTTGTGTGCAAAAAGATGCAGACTCTGTTCTAAAGGAAATTATTTTTTAGTAAACGACACATATGAATGTGCAGTTCCAAGTGAAAACTAGTAAGTAATGAGCACTGTAGGTATGCAGTTCACCAGTAGGAGAAAGGGGAGTGAAAGTGTAGGATGAGAGGTTAGAAAAGGTAGGTGAAGTAGGTATTGGGTATTGAAGGAAGAGTAGAATTTACACGTAATCAGGAAGGAGGCTGCCAGGAGAAAGGATAGGAAAGGCCTCCTGAAAAAAGGTGGACTAAGAATGACAATTGTGTAAGTTGTCCAAGGAAGGGAGGCAAATGCTAGGGTAGGAGGGTGATTGAAGAATTGGAAGTTGGAAGGGGTTAAATGTCTGGAGGGCCGTGGCTGGTGAAGAATGAATCTGATGAAAGAAGAAGATGGCACCGGATTTTGAAGGGCTTTGAAATTAGGGCAGGAGTATAGACCTGGGTGAGGAGGGGACCAAGGACGTAGGGTTTAAATAGAGGGACAGCATGAGGACAGTGTTTTAAACACGTCATGTTCTCGTGTAAAGGACCCATGGACAAAGTAGGGGGGGCGAATGAGGGAGGTGGGGTTGGGTGGGGACGGGGGCGAGTAATGAGGGGAAAATGGGGACAATGGTAATTGAACAACAATACAAAATAAAATAAAAAATAAATAAATTGACTCATAAATACATCAAGTTCTCTTCTTCCCTGGCCCCCAACTGATTCATAAGCGTGAGCAAAAGCTGATTCCTGGTACTTTTTTCCTAATTCCCCTGTCAGAAGTATACCTTGATTCCTTTTCTGCCTAGAAAATATATTTCCTTTCAGGTGTAAGTGAAATAAGTAGTTTTTCCTGTGAAGAGTTTCCAGGCTCCCCGGGCAGAGCCAAGTGGCTTCCTCCCTGGTGCACCCTGCACACACCTATTTGTGCCACCTAGAGCGTTTATCAGTTGAAATGGCCCCATCTGTCTCTGGCCGTCTCCTGCACTAGAGTGATGTTTTTTGAGGTCAGATAATTTGTCTTATTTATATTTTTATCTTCAGCACTAGTTATCCAGCTAAAGTGCCTGACATGCAGAGTTGCTTGATCAACTCTTTGTTGAGTAAATGAATGATAATTATGTAGAGGGTTCTGGCAGTAATATGCATGATGGATCGAAAAGGACACCTGGGGCAAGGACACTAGGTAGGAAGCCATTGTGGTAAAAAAAAAAAGACTAGTAATACAAAAAATTTACTTAAAAAAACTAAAAGTAACTCTAAAGATATAATAAGGTCGGAGAGTTATATTAAAAAGAACTAAAAGTAATATAAAAAATACAGCATGATGGGAAAGAGTTTTGAAGTCAGACTGGTTGGTGGAGGGAATAAAGGAAGGGGGTGATGTGATGACTCTGGGTGGTGCTGTATAGTCAGCAACTTTCGAGCAATTAGGGAAATTTTAGGTTTGGCTACTTCTTCCAGACTGAAAATTTTTCTTTAATCCTGTAATCTATGATTTCTCTCATTGCTGCTCTTGACCCTAAGGATGTCAAAAAACTAATGTCATGTCATTCTATCTATTTTGGCCATATAAATGCAGAAGTCGGTAACTTTCGATGACTTTCGTAAACCTGCAGTGTTCTCTTCCTTGTGTAGTGTCATTATGTCGTTTTGGGGGGATAATTCGAAAATGAGGCCTACCTCTTAATTTTGTGAGTCCTTCCTCAAACCGACCATGGATGTGTTGTCTCCTCAATAAGGGAAGGTCCTGGTTATCTCTGGGCCGGGTTAATGAAGGCTGAGAGCAGTGTGTGTTACCCACATCTGACTGGCAGTCTGCCTGTGACCAGAAGACTCTGGCATGGTGGCTGTGTCGCCCCTAACCAAAAACGGGGGACAGGGAGCTCAAGTACACCCTTACTTTGTAGTTTCTGAAAGTTCTCTTTTGAAATGGGGTGATGACCTTTAGCATGGGGCTACATTTGTGTGAAAATTTATCTTTTGTAGTTCATATTTTTCTTCCTAAAAGCACACTGTTGTAATGAAATTTTGTTTTCAGGCTATAAATGCATCTTAATTTTTATGACTTACGTATGTTACGCTCTTAAGTATATAACACACAGCATTAGGCAGAGACAGCTGTTCCCTGTCTATATCCAAACGTAATTGTCCAGGGTTGCACTTGGTGGCTTTGGTGATCGCTTTCTGCATCCAGAAGTAACATGTTTCCAAAGGATACTGATCACAAGCAAACTTGATGTAATTATCTGCTCTGCTATAATTAACTTATACTAGAAAATCAGTTATGGAAAGATGAATGGAACATTTTTCTTACGTTTTTGAAGGACTCTACCACAAACTTTTATTACCTGTTTGTTTAAAGTATCTCACAGATAGTACGTTTTTGACTCTGTTTAAAGTGCTGTGGTCCCACCTGTGCTATAAAATGCTGTAGTTTTGATGAAGGAACAGGATGTCTTATCTTGGCCTTGATTTGTCTTTGACTTAGCATTAGGTCATATTTTACTTTTCAGTTAATGATGGGAAATTAGGAACTCCGAGGAAATGTTAGCACAACTTAAAACTTTCAAATTGAAGCTATATTAAATCTTTAAAAAGAGTAATTTTAGATTACTATTATTCCATCTAAAATCTAAAAGTTAGACAATATCTAACCTTATTACACCTCTTCAGTAACTTTGGCATGGTCCTGATCATGGATGTTTAGTGGTTTATTTTCATCTTTTTTATGTCACATTGTAAATTTTATTCTGCCTGTCCCCCACCCCCTTCCGAAAACGTCCAAATGTTTCATTTTCTTTTCAGGCAACTTAGAAATAAGGTGTTTAGGGTTTTGGTTTTGTTTTGTTTTAACAAAGAGAAAAGGCTTTTTTTCTTTTTCTCAAAGTATCCTTTGCTAGGCATATTATTTGACTCATAACACAAATTATATGTGCAAATTCCATTGAATTTCTTTGTCTTCTGTAAGATAAGAATATATTGTATAAATAGAATTTTATTTTATTATGGTTCATTGTAAAAAGTGCATTAATGTGGTGCCTATATTGAAGCCTTTAGTTAACAGTGTAGCTTCCCTTTGAAGATGTGAAGTGGAAGACATGTTTCCCTTTCGTCTTACTGCAGGTGTAGTGTGCACAGACCTGTGAGGTTGGGAGACACCAGTTTTGAAGACTCTCTAGCTACCTTTTTTCTCCCTTTTATTAAATGTGCTTCTAGAAAGGTAGGGGGAAGTGTGGTAAGAAAAAAGTAGAGGAATTAAAAATCATTCCAATAAAACAGTTTAATTTATGCTTCTGCAGTTAAGCAGTGCTCCTGGTTAACAGAAATACCCTTCAGCTACACAGGATTTTGAAGGGTTGGAGGGCACTCATTTGCACATAAATAGCCATTAACTGATAAATTCCCAGAGGTCTCCTGTTGCATGTTAGTGGTTCTGACCTACTTAGCTAGCTTAAATTTGTTTTACAGAATTATTATAATTCTATCCTTGGTACTTAAACTTTGTGATTAATGCATGCCCCACAATACAATTAAAATATAATTACACAGTTTTGTAGTTTTCTATTGTGTTATTATTACAAAGATCTGGATTTTGCAAATATTAGAAGAGTTAAGATTTTGATGTTTATCACTTTTGCTGTTGTTATGTGATTATGTTAAACGGGACCCTTTTATGTCTGAAGAATGGATTAGAGAGAGGTAAATCACTAAATATGGCATATTTTAGCTTGGAAAGGTATCCTTTCCAATGTGTGATCATTTTAGTATGCTGTCTGGATGGATGAGTCCCAGGCATTCTTGATTACCCTTTTCAAATGTTTCTGAAATACAGTGGATTCTTTACACATTTTCTTTCAGAAACAATTTTGGGGTAAATGTTGAGACGCAGTAGAAAAACACCAGAGTGGGACTCAACTGATCTGAATTCTGCTGACACCTGCTGCTTAGTGTGCCAGGGAACCCACGTTCCTCGGGGTCTGTCCTCAGCCATACGGAGAGCGGTTGTGAGAGAAAGGGGAGGCAGACCCAGGTGCTGCTGACCAGTTCTGGCCCGTGGCCTGTTTTTGTACAGTCAGTGAGCTAAGAGTGGTTTTCAGATTTTTAAAGGTTTGTAAAATGGCAAGAATACATGAGGCTGTATGTGGCCTGCAGAGCCCAAAATACAAAAAACTTTTGGGATCTTCTTGACTAGATGATCATAGGGCTTCTCTGAACTGGCAGCATTCAGCATTAAATTATGAGTTGATTCTTTTTAAATACTGATGTTTCATGTGCAGCCCTGCACATCTGGTTTCATTTCTTTCATGTTTACTCCTAGAGTGACCAGGGATCTGACCCCAACCCCTGCCTCTCCAGTGACCATGGTGCGTGCATCCAGTTAGTATTCTCCCAAATTTGGGTGTGGTGGCTGCTCTTAAAGTTTTATGACTTGAAATTTAGCTTTCTGTTAAAGGAAATTTTCAGTAAAATGAGGTAGTAAGGTGTCAGTTCTTCGGAAAGGAGGAGAAAGAAACACTTATTTTTAAATACTTAGTATTCTCGCTTTGGAACACATTCAAAGTTGGGTTCTGTTTCAGGGAAAAGTTAAGAGTAGATGTTAAATAATATTCTCTAATTCACTGCAGAAATATTATCTGTATATTTTTCTCTGAACAGCACTTTTGGCCAACACAAGGTATTGTTCACAGTAAGGTTTGGCCTTCTCCCTGGGTCACTGGGCATGGGAACATGGGCCACTGTTAAAGCTTGGCTGCATTTGAGTGGTAGTCAACATCGTATATTGTTTGTTTGTTAATATGCATTAAAGACCATCTTAAACCATTTTTATTTGATATTGGGGTGGGTGGAATTTGGGCCTTTCAAGCAAAAAAAGTTGGTCAGAAATAGGAGCTGCTTTGTAAAGTTGGCCTGCAATCGCCACGTCTCTCCAGAGAGAAAATGGTTGCCCTGTAATAATCAGTCTAATGAATTCAGAAATTCATTGATTGTCCCAGCTCTGGGTAGATTAGGTAGAGACTTGCTTCAAGGAGTGGAATTTATGAAATGTTTGCTGCATCCAGCAAGCAGAGCCACTATAATACAGCTGCCTCCTCAGTGGCTTGCTTTGATCCCGTGGAATGAAAGGACAGGAGGGCCGGCTCAGGTCTAATGAGATTACAGCTGGTTCTGCGGTTTATCTGGTCTGTTGCCGACTAGTGTGGCTTCGCACGTCCTAAGGGGCTTACAACAGAAACTGTTTATTGAGTATCATCGGTTTACTCAACACAAGCAGGCTAATCCTCCCCGGCCTCAGCATGTTGTGGAATTGTGCAGGAGCCAAACCAAGAGCTGGTGTAGCCAGACCCTCTAGGGCCCTTTGTCTCGCACTGTATTGATTTTTACCTGAGTTAAAGATGGTAAAAAAATAAAAGCAATAACCAGTCCTAGTGTGAGCAAAAGGTTAATCTTACCTAAAATCTTACAAAAAGCATCTGTTAACCCTAGAAGGGACAACCTTCTTCCTTTCTTTTTTCTTCTTTTTTTATTTTTATTTTTTTGCTATTCTAGTCAAGTGGGATTTTGAAGTTTCGAATTTTGAAGAATAAGATAAGAAAAACAGCTTAAAAGATCTTGCTAGACATTGCAAGTTAAATGCTTAAGTCTCGTCTAGGAGTACTGTAACAAATGGCTTTGTGTATGGAATATAGAATGGTTTGTTTCTAAATGGTAGATTTTGCTTTATATCCTTTTTGTACACTGAAATTTTTTTTAATGTGGCAAACAAAATGCATGAAGACGAGGCTGGAAACATTAATTAAGGAAGAGAGCTCAACTACCAGGGTTAATGACCAGTAGTCATTTTGCCTGATGATCCCTTGATTAGTGGTGTAATTCTTTAATGAATAAAGACTGGTGATTAGAAGTATTATAAAGATATGCTTGTTATAAATAATCCTATGTGTGCATAAGTTTAATTTTACTATTTTATTTGGTACTTTTTTTAACCTTTAGGTGTAAGACTATTAATTACTGTAGTCTCATCTTTAACAGTGACCCTCAGTATGGCTTATAGTGGAAAATGATTTGGAATCAGACAGATCTGGGTTACAATTTAATTTTCATTACTTATTGATCAGGTTATTTAACAGTTGCCTTCATTTTTTTCATCACCAAACTGAAGATGATGTAACTTACCTTGCAGTATAGAATCAAACCAAATTGGAAAATAGTAGAAAGTAGCACTGAATTAATCAGGTTAGTCATGTCATAGCTACTGTAGTTGCTTGGGAACCCAAAGGCATTGGAGATTAAATGCAGAGCGTCCCTCCCACGATGCTAGAAAGGGCATTTAAAAGTCTTATTACAGTAATCATGAGAGCTGTGCTCTGTATATTGAAATCAGAATTGCCCATTGCCATCTTTAAAGGTGTATATGATCGTGGGAGACAGAGAGGTTGCCAGGTAAGTATCATTCCCTTAGTTCATAGCAGTAGCCAAAAGTATGCAGTCTAGGCTAGTTTAAAATGTCTAGGAGGGCCTGAATAGTAAACTGTTATTTAGGATAGGTGGATGAGCCATGTGTTTATGTCCCTTTCTCTTTGAGTGACTGATGACTCACTTGCTTCATACAAAGCAATGTAGTTGCTGTATGAAGCAGTAAGTAAGAGATAAAGGTAAATTACTTAAGAAGAGTTCAGTGGTCTCTCAGTTTACCTTCTCCTAATTGGCAATAAACATGTACCCTCAGCTATATGTAAGCACAAAAATGTTACTATGGAAACACTTGGAGGCTTTCTAAATGTACGATGTGATGGAATCGGCTAAGACTGATGTTTATCTTCAAACACACAGTTTGTCCAATATTTAAGCCTAATGGACAAGATGTGTACCAGTTGAAAATGTAATATTTATCCAATCATTTCTATTCTATCAAGCCTGGCTCTAAAGCAAATGAGTAATAAATTTTTACTGCATTTGGAGATAAAGGCTATTGGTGGTGATTGCTTAAACTTTTTTTGCTCAATCATCTGAATGGCGCAGATCAAAGCATTCTGTCAGACTGTGAGAAGTTTCACCTAGATATTGCTTCCCATACACACAGGTCACCATATAAATTACGTTCGCGGTTTTACAGCGTAGCTGGCGCTGGAAGTTAAATTGATGCCCACTGGTGGAACTCATAAAACATTTTCCTGTTAACACGACTGGCAGAGTTGACATTGTTGGTGGTGGGTTCGATCTAATAAACCGTTGGTTCTAACAGTGATTTTTACTGTGTTTCAGAGGTGATGATGATACAAGTTTAGCGATCCAACAGTTCTTCCTGAATGACAGAAAATTAGCCCTACTGTCTTTATTACCAAATGCTGAGAAGAGTAGGAGTAGGGGGTTATTGGAGCCTCTAGCCTCACGTTCTGAAAGATAATGAATTATAGGAGCAAACTCTTATAACTCAATGTATACTTCTTCACACACAAAAAAACCTCCTCATTTTCCTCAAAAGAATATGTTATATATCATTTGTTGGAAATTTTGAAGTAACCTTGTTATTATTTTTCTATTCAAATGTGTAGGTTGTGCCCTCTGTTCAGATTCTTTTACACAGATGCTTCTCAGCTGATTATCATTTCTGAAAGGGAGGCAGTTTTGCATCTGGTTACCTTTTTGTTTGTTTCTTTGTTCCCTAAATTACTTTCCTGTGAGGACTTTCAGTTTTAGCAAAGGTTTTTAGTTGTGAAGCACAGCAACAGTCAGCCTACACAATTTCTTCCCATAAGAGTAAATTTCAGGGGTTAATTTTCTTTTATTGGTTATAAACAATGGAGACTATGTTAAAATATTTTGAAATATTTCTTCTTCGGTCATAAAGCTGTATGAAGCTTTGATCATAAAGTTTTATCTTTTCTTGTTTGAAGTAAATTAGTTTTTCTCATTTCTAGTTAACATTCACAGGATGCTAACAAAGCACTACTATTTTATCACTATAAGCAAGGATCTTTCCAGTTTTTCCCTTTCTTTTTTTTTTTTGATGTTGTATCTGCTCCTATATTTTTGTTGCACTTTCATACTCAATTGGTGATCTTCCTGTACTTTGGTTATGAGATATCATAGATCTTTTACTTACCTCTTTTAACATTTCTTATTCTGGTATATGCATAATTTCTTTCTTACATAGGCAGATGAGCTTTTTTGATGTGCAGATAAATGTTATCAATGAAACCTGTCATGTACAAATAGCATGTATCAAGCCCCAAGCATGCAGAACTAGATAAATCGACTCATTTGCTGAAGCCTTGCAAAAAAAAAAAAAAAGAAAGAAATTTAGTAACATAACAAAAGCCTTTGAGGCTCTCAGCCCTAATAATGGAGCTTCATAATAACCCTCACA
>VMDR010025229.1:0-14603 GCA_007922815.1 Macrotus californicus | reverse complement strand
TAGAAATACTAGGATCATTTCCATGGCTGGAATTTCAACTAATGCTAGTCAAAAGTTCATTTCTATCCAGTGCAAAAGAGTTTTAATTTAGAAGACAATTTTTAATTTAATAAACAAAATTCTCCATATTAAAAATATGTATTTTGTATGTATGTGTATTTTTAAGCTAGTTTTAGGCTCTTTACTTATCATATCAATAAAATCAACATATTAATAGAGGAATTAAACAGAAGATAATATCAAAAGGCTATTAATGTAGTTCAAATGCTTTAAAAAAGTACAGGACAGCAGATAAGTAGAAATTTTCTAATTATTGATGTCCACACACACAAAATTATATATTCAAGTTCCATGGTAAGAATGAAAGGCTCCTAAATACATGCAGAATCAATTAGTGGGTTAAAAAACAGTTCTTGGGTTTGACACCCATTGTAGGGCTCGAATTTGCCTGTTTTCGTTATCTATAATAAAGCCGGTCCACTTTCTACCTTACCGGTAGAATAAGCGTTTGCCAATCCAGTATCAGAATCTAGTCTTAAATTACCAAAACAATTTAGTCCAACTATATTGAATGGCACAAAGGTCAGTGATATAACACAAAGAAAACTTACGTCAACATGTATTTTACACTTAAATATTACATTCATTCCTGTGAGACTGGGGAAGCCTTCTGATGACCAGAATATAGCCCTGATTAATTAACTTTAATAAACATGCTAATGATCATTGTCTCAGTACAAGTGGCATACTGTCTAGGAATCTTAGAATACTCTGCCTGTATGACATAATAAAAGCTGGTTCAGTACTATCAATATTTTAAAATAATCATTCATACTAATCAATTAATACAATTCAGAAAGTACTTCCATAAATACTGTCATATCTATCACATCAGAGAAAACAATCTCACAGGTTAAGGGAAACCAAACCACGCAAATGATCTAGAAAGTGACTCAGACGCTGTTGATAAGCTAGTTTTCCAAGCTCCCTTATTTCCCCACGTGTACAACATATCAAACCCACACCCGAGTTAATCAGAGTTCATTACAAAGAAAAGAGTCCAACGGTTAACTCTGGGTAGGCAATGCAAACCCTGAATCAAGGGTACCAATAATAAATTTAGTAATAAAAAAAATCCCAGCGGCAAATGTGATTTTATTTAAAAATAAACAGTGGTTCTCAGACCTGGCTATACATCAGGATGTATTCTTTAAATATAAACGAACTACCAGAGATTCAGAATCAGTAAGTCTGGGAGAGAGGTCAGGATTCAGGTCCACACTTTTAAAGAGCTTCATAGCATTTTATTCTACACAGCTCAGATTAAGGTTCCTCATTATTATAGTCCTTTTACAGTGTACTTTAAGTGCCTTTATGAATACATTTCAGATTTTTTAAATATAGATTGACCATCTCTAAACAATAGTATCTGATGCTATTAACATGATAGGACCCATTAAATAAGAAATATGAAAAAATGAGATTATCCTTGGCAAATTCTCTAATTGTTTTAGCAACTTGCCCAAGTCTATTTAAAATTAGACTTGATCTTAGCCAAAAGGCCAAGAAGCAATGTTTAATAAGGTCAATAATAATCTTTTCTATAACAGAAGCTACAATAAGTTCACTAATAACTTTTGAAGAATATACAACCCAAGAAAGGACAATAACCTTAAACACCTCTTTGTCTATGAAAGGGAGGTCAGTTGTACAGGGTTAGGGTGGAGAGATGGGGGACTTGTTACTGAGATAAAAGCAGACATCTCAGATAACTCAGACTTCAGGCAATTGGTATCAATATAATTTTTTTAATTTGGGGATTTTTTTAAGTCTCTTAAGAGTTAGTTTGAAACATAAAAAGGTAACTGAACATCCATCCAAATTCTATGGCTTCTATTTTCTATATCTAATAAGAAAGTACCCTCTGTACTGAATTCATAGTTCCCCCAAGTTACATATTCTTAGGCATATAAACAGCAACAACTAAAGTGCTTTTTTACTTTTTCATGCCTTGCCATTAAATAAATACTAACTTTCTGCTTTAAATCTGCTGAGGGCCCACTATGACTGATTTTGCATAATATAACCAAAGATATACCAACAGGGACAATGTAAAACTTACATATACATTTTTAATCCTCATGCAACGATGTTTATTGATTTTAGAAAGACAGCATGGGGAGACAGAGAGAAAGAAATATTGATCGGTTGCCTCCTATATGAGCCCCATCCAGGGATCCAACCCACAACCTAAGTATATGCACCGACTGGGATCGAATTGGCAACCTTCTGATGTACAGGATGACACTCCAACTGAGCCACCCAGCTAGGACTCACTCACACGTTTGTATGCTGCCATTTAACAAAAATACACCAAGTTATTTTACAACCGTTTGGTTCATCTTGTGCTCCAAATGTCTACCTCTAGAAAGTATATACTGTTCAGAAAAACAAATATTCGATAAACAAAAAATGGAGGAAAATTTGCAATAGGCACAATAGTACATCAATGTGTTAAATAAAAGATGACTAAACATTCTGTTAATGCTATATATTATTAAAAGTAGACCAAAACTTTCACAGGTTAAATATATTAAAATATTTGTAGCAAAAAAATTACAGAATATATACCCTGACTGGTGTGGCTTGGTTGGCTGGGTGTCATTGGCCGGTTCAATTCCCAGGGAGGGCACATGTCTGGGTTCCAGGTTCAGTCTCCAGTTGGGGTAAGTATGAGAAGCAATCGATCAATATTTCTCTCGCACACTGATGTCTGTCTCCCTCTCTTTCTCCCTTCCTTCCCCTCTCCTTAAAATAAATAAATAAAATCTTTTAAAATATATACATAAGGATTTTATTTATTTTTAGAGAAAAGGGAAAGGAGGGGCAGAGAATGGGAGAGAAACATCAACGTGCGAGAGAAATATCGATCAATTGCCTCTTGCATGCTCCCACCAGGGGACCTGGCCTGCAACCCAGGCATGTGCCCTCACTGGGAATCAAACCAAGAACTATTCATTTGGGGGGACAATGTCCAACCCACTGAGCTACACCAGTCAGAGCTAAAAATAAATAAAATCTTTTAAATAAGATTTACAGAATACAAAGAGAAACATTTCTGAAAATTTAAAGCAATAGGAAAACATCATGTCTTCTTACTGGTACACAAATCATGTCCATGAAGGTTTTCCCATTCCTTTCCAACTTATAGAATGTTTATTAATATCCTTGGTTTAGCATATAAACCCTCAAACAAGAGTCTGGGCTTAAGTGTATCTAAAGCAATAAGTTACCTTTACAGTGGCTAAAAACCTGTCCAAAAGACTGCTAGCCAGAGCAAATGTTTCTGGGTAAAGGTTGAACTGGTACTTGAGTTTGGCCAGCCACTGAATCACTTCATCTCTCTGGGATGCAGAAACATTCTGTAAGGGAACAATTAAAAGATGAAAATTAAAATAAAAGAAAACAAGTTTCAAGTTATCATCAGTGATATGTTTAGAATTCTTTTAAAAGGTTAGCAAATGCTATAGAATAGTGTTTATATGTTAAAAAATATTTTTTAATGTTTTTAAGTTTATTTAAAATCTAGCAAATGAGATAAATGAAGATAGAAATTTAGGGAGAGGCTTTAATAACTTCTGGCCAAGATAGAGACACAGGTAGACACACTTCGCCTCCTCGCACAAACATAAGAAGGATCACAACTAACTTCAAAATAGATAACAACCAGAACTGCCAGAAAATCAAACTGTAATAAAGTCCAACAACCAAGGAGTTAAAGAAGAAATATTCATCCAGATGGGTAGGAGGGGCAGAGAGGACATGCCATGTGGAGGCAGTGAAGTATGGCAGATAAAAACCCAGAAACCGGGAGGGACACCTGGAGAGCCAGCGATCCTAGCCCCAGGTCAGACCACACAGTCCTGGGTTCCGGCTGTAAAAACCAGTGGGGATTAGGGTGCCAGTCTCTCAGGAGACTCAGTGTAAAGGACCAGCACAGTCCTAGAGCATACACAAATCTATCCAATCTGCTATTCTGCACCAGGGTAGCTGCTAGAAGGGTGTCAGTCCCTTACGGGAAGTGGGGGAAGTGACTGGAAACAGGGCCAGAGCTGAGCAAGCAGCATTGTTTCCTATCCAACCTCTCCCCCACGTACAGCACCACAAAGCAACAAATGGGTTCCCCTGCCCAGGTGAAAACCTAAGGCTCCACCCGTTACAAAGAAAAAGTAGCTCTACCTAAGACACAGAAACATACACAGGGAGGCTGCCAAATTGAGGAGACCAAGAAATATGGCCCAAAGGAAAGAGATCAAAACTCCAGAAAAAGAACTAAGCGAAATAGAGATAGCCAAACTATCAGATCAATTCAAAACACTGGTGACAGGGATGTTCAGAGAACTCATTGTGTACAACACATTAGAGGGAAGGAGTGAAGACGTCACTCAGTAAAATAAAGAAAAACCCACAGGGAACCAAGAGTGAAGGGAAGGAAGTTGGGGCTCAAATCAACGATTTTGAACATAAGGAAGAAAATAAACACTCAACCAGTACAGAATGAAGAACCAAGAATTTAGAAAAATGAGGAGAGAGTAGGATGACTCTGGGACATCTCCAAAAGGGCCAACATCCACATCATAGGAATTCCAGAAGAGGAAGAGCAAGAAATTGAAACTTATTTGAAATAATGAAAAAAAACTTCCTTCATTTGGCAAAGTAAATAGATACACAAGTCCAGGAAGCACAAAGAGTTGTCCCAAACAAGCTGGACCCAAAGAGGGTCACACCAAGGGCACATCATAATCAAAATGCCAAAGGTTACAGACAAAGAGAGAATCTTAAAAGCAGCAAGAAAAAAGGAGACATTTACCTACAAAGGAGTTCCCAGAAGGCTATCAGCTGATTTCTCGAAAGAAACTTTACAGGCAAGAAGGGACTGGCAAGAAGTATGCAAAGTGATGAAAAGCAAGGATCTACATCCAAGATTACTCTATCCAGCAGAGCTAACATTTAGAATGGAAGGGCAGATAAAGTGCTCCCAGACAAGGTAAAGCTACAAGAGTTCACCATCATCAAGCCCTTATTATATGACTTATTTAAGAAAAAGAAGAAGATTAAAACTATGAACAGTAAAATGACAACTTACAACTATCAACAACTGAATTAAAAAAAAAACTAAGCAAACAACTACAACACGAAGAGAATCACAGAAATGGACACCACATGGAGGGTGATCAGTGGGGAGGGAGAGGAGGGAGAATGGAGGAAAAGGTACAGGGATTAAGAAACATAATTGGTAGATACAAAATATACTGGGGGGTGTTAAGAATTGTATAGGAAATGGAGCAGCCAAAGAACCTATATGCACTATCCATGGATGTGAACAAAGAGGGTATTGCTGGAGGGAAGAGGGGTACGAGGCAGAGGGAAACAAAAGGGAAGAAAGTGGGACAATTGTAATAGCATAATCAATAAAATATACTTAAAAAAACATTAGGGAGTAGGGTATAGGGGTACTAAATAGCAAGGGGAAAAAATACAATAAAGATTAAATTTTAAAAAATAAAATAAGAACTCCTCCAAACAAATTTGTATGCACTGGTTATCATTTAACATCAATATCTAATATTACCATTCTTTACTAAATAATATCTTTGCTATGTCATCTCACCATCTATACTTTAATTAAGTTGAAGTGTTCAGGTAACATAACATTTTAAAGTTTAAGTAACACTGCTACCAATTGGCAATAATTTTGGAATTAAGTTTTTTCAATTCTTAAAAATAAGAAAATATAGTGAGTTTCTAAGACAACAAACAGGCATTAAACTATCTTAGGAAATATAAGTAGACTATGCTAACAGAATGATAGTCCATTAAAAACAAAGCTAAAGTCAACAGGAATAAATAAAAGATATGAGGGATAACAGACAAATTACACATTGAAAAATGATGAAAGAATACTAACAGGGAAATTCACCTGACCTAATTTACCACTGGAGAGATTATTATACAAACACAGATCATATTGTTGTTTTAATCCTCCCACATTTTATTTTTAACTGCTGAATACACGCTTAATTTTTAGAAGGTACACACTTTAATTTTTTTTTAAATATATTTTATTGATTATCCTGTTACAGTTGTCCCATTTTCCCCCCTTTATTCCCATCTGCCCTGCACACCCCCTCCTACCCACATTCCCCCCCCAGTTCATGTCCCTGGGTCATATAAGTTCTTTGGCTTCTACATTTCCTATACTATTCTTAACCTCCCCCTGTCTATCTTCTACCTACCATTTATGCTTCTAAATGTAACCTGTACCTTTCCCCCCTCTCCCCACCTACACCCCTGATGATAATCGTCCATGTGATCTCCATTTCTGTGATTCTGTGCCTGTTCTAGTTGTTTGCTTTGTTTTTGTTTGTTTTAGGTTCAACTGTTAATAACTGTGACTTTGTTGCCATTTTACTGTTCCTATTTTTTATCTTCTTTTTCTTAGATAAGTCCCCTTAACATTTCATATAATAAGGGCTTGGTGATGATGAACTCCTCCAACTTGACCTTATCTGGGAAGCACTTTTTCTGCCCTTCCATTCTACATGATAGCTTTGCTGGATAGAGTAATCTTGCTTGTAGGTCCTTGCCTTTCATGACTTGGAATACTACTTTCCAGCCCCTTCTTGCTTGCAAGGTTTCTTTTGAGAAATCAGCTGACAGTCTTATAGGCACTCCTTTGTAGACTACTGTCTCCTTTTCTCTTGCTGCTTTTAAGATTCTCTCCTTATCTTTCTTCTTGGGTAATGTAATTGTGACGTGCCTTGGTGTGTTCCTCTTTGGGTCCAACTTCTTTGGGAGACTCTGGGCTTCCCGGACTCCCTGGAAGTCTATTTCCTTTGCCATATTGGGGAAGTTCTCCTTCATTATTTGTTCAAATAAGTTTTCAATTTCTTGGTCTTCCTCTTCTCCTTCTGGCACCCCTATGATTCGGATGTTGGAACGTTTAAACACGTCCTGGAGGTTCCTAAGCCTTCCTCGTTTTTTTGAATTCTTGTTTCTTCATTGTGTTCTGGTTGAATGTTTCTTTCTTCCCTCTGGTCCACATCGTTGATTTGAGTCCCAGTTTCCTTCCCATCACTGTTGGTTCCCTGTACATTTTCCTTCATTTCACTTAGCATAGCCTTCATTTGTTCATCTAATTTGTGACCAAATTCAACCAATTCTGTGTGCATCTCGATTACCAGTGTTTTGAACTGTGCATCTGATAGGCTGGCTATCTCTTGGTGGCTTAGTTGTATTTTTTCTGGAGCTTTTATTTGGGCCATTTTTGTCTTGGCGCACCTGTTTCGTAGTAAGGGGCAGAGCCTTAGGTGTTCACTAGGGTAGGGCAACCACATCCCTGTGTTGTGATGCTGTATGTGGGGGAGGGGTCCAACAGGGAACAATGCTGCTTGTTCTGCTCTCTGCCAGTTTTCAGTCACTTCCCCCACTACCCATAATCAAATTGGGCCCTTCTGGTGCTGATTCCCGGGTGGGTGGTGGGCTTGTGTACATTCTAGGACCTGTGGGTCTTTCCAATGAACTCTCCTGTGAGGCTGGGAGTTTCTCCTGCTGCTGCCGCCTCAATCCCCACAGGAGTTTTCAATCAGAGGCTTTTAGGCTTTATTTCCCCAGACTGGGACCCTGGGTTGCATGGTCTGTCTTGCTCCCCAGTTGTTCCTCCCAGTTTATCCACACGCGAATGTGGGACTGCCTGGTCCGCCAGCAGCGCCTTGCCCACCCCAGTCCGCTTTGCCACGAGTCCTCTCCACCCGGCTGCCCGTCTCTACCCCTCCTACTGGTCTGGATTAATGTTTCTTCTTTAACTCCTTGGTTGTTGAACTTCCATACAGTTCTATTTTCTGTCACTTCTGGTTGGTTTTTGTTTTCAAATTTGTTGTTGTCCTTCTTTTGGTTGTGGGAGGAGGCACAGTGTGTCTACCTACGCCTCCATCTTGGCCGCAAGTCTCAGAAGGTACACACTTTAAAGCAGTAATGATTTAGATACCTTTACTCTCAAGTTTTGCGGGCACCATAAAAATAAAACAAAACTAACTTAGCAATACTTAATCTAATAATAAATAAAACACATCTATATAAGTACTACTTCTCCCAGGTGAACACAACAATGTACAGAAATGACTCTGTGATTAGTAGAAAAGAGTATTTTCAGTAAGTGAGGGTTCCAAACAAGTAAAAGTTTAATCCAAGCCCTGCACTCAGAATCATTTTTTATGGAAAACTCTTTAAAAATATATTACTTAACCCTGGCTGGTGTGGCTCAGTGGACTGAGTGCCGGCCTGTGAACCAAAGGGTAGTTGGCTTCATTCCCAGTCAGGGCACACACCTGGGCTGCAGGCCAGGTCCCCAGTAGGGGGTACGTGAGAGGCAACCACACATTGATGTTTCTCTCCCTCTCCTAACCT
The DNA here is from genome assembly GCA_007922815.1 of Macrotus californicus. NCBI lineage: Eukaryota > Metazoa > Chordata > Mammalia > Chiroptera > Phyllostomidae > Macrotus > Macrotus californicus. Next base: position 6,137 of record VMDR010025229.1, on the reverse strand, counting down.
TCCTGTCTAAAAATAAATAAATAAAATATTTAAATAATAAATAAAATTACTCTTCTTAAAAAAGTTAAAAAAGAGGAGGAAATGATTTTACAAGGCAAGGAAAAGAGCCACATGAATTTTACTCTGAAGGATAGGAATGTCAACCTGGAGGCAATAACCTGTTGTTAAGCTCCTCCACTTCCAAATAAAAACAAGGTGTTGAAAAAGACTGCTAGAACCAACACTCTGATATTCAGTGATACAATTCCATGAATCAAAAAAATATATATAAAGAGGTTCATGGGACTAAAGCTATGGGCCTAACAGGTTCTGGAAGCATAGAGCAGCAGGGGAATTTATGTCATACGGAGACTATTGTCCAACACAACAGAGAAAACTGGAGTTAGGCTATTACAGCCAAGAGTTGGATTCTCTGTCCACAAGGAGAGTCTGAAAAAGGCAGCAAAACACTACTGTTTGAAGCTATGGCTTCTCCAGGAAGGTCAGAAGAAACTAACACAGCCCTGCAACTAGGCCTTGGGTCAAGCACTGTTAAGCAAGGTCATTGGTTCTACAATATCCCATTTTACATAGAGCCCTGAGGTGCTTGCTACTTTAAGATCTAGTTCTGAACTAGGGGGCCCTAAAGGTCCCTGGAACCAAGTGAAAACAGTCACAAAATTTCTAGATGGAAAGATTTAAGCATTCAAGAGAAATTAAATTCCTACCAAGAGAGTTTTTATCTAAAATTCCAAAACCAATGAGAAAAGTATTACCAACTAAGCTATCCAAACAAATCAATGGTAGGGAAGTAAAGTCACACAAGGAGTGAGAGATAGTGGTATAATCTAATGAAAGCAAAGAGACTTTTAGGGAGGTGAAAGAACAATTCTAGAGTAGCAATGAGGAACAAGAACACCATTAATTCCACTGTCAGGTCAGAGATACAATGGGAGTATAGGACAACAAACATTCCTAAATGACAGATCATACTGACTTACACATGACATGACTACCTGGTGTTTGACATTAAACAAATAAAACAAACATATAATTGTAAGAAGTGCCACAAAAGATGGACATAATGTGCTATTTATTAGTGTATAATACAAGGGAACACAGCTAAGTAGATTTTCATATCACAGTTATAACTTATATAAAATGGAAACAAAGAATATAAAAAGCACTCAAATATTATTCTGTCCTTTCCCACCTCTAAATATACTTGATGCTCTAACGATGCCAGCAAAAATAAGTTTACAAAATATTACATATAAATAATTATAATACAATTAGTTATGAAAGTGATCATGACAGCATCTTTGGACTTTAATATACTTTATATTAAAATTTGAGAATAGAGCCAAGAAAGCATTTCTGCATTGCTAGTATTATCATTACTAGCCAAAACAACAACAACAAAACACACACACACAAAGCTAGTAGTCTAAAAAGGCTCCCTCTTGTTGGAGCTACTACGAATGGTATCCCTTAAATTTTAAAATTTTTTAGTATGCTTATATGTATATTCTAGTATATTGAAAATAAAATAGATTTTTATATATTGACTATCAAAATTAGCTTACTCATAGTTGCAAAGTCTTGAATTTTCTGTAAACTATACACCATCAAGCAATGATTCTAAGATCACTTTTCAAATCAATTCAAATATGTACTAAACAGTAGTACAGATACATTTGTAGTATCAGAATACATTTACAAAACTTAAAATTCTGTGCCTAAGTAATCCCATTTAGGAGGGAAGGTGGGAAGGAGGCCTGCCCACCAACCTGCTCTCACCAGATATTTCCTGATTAAAGGATCTGTTTTCTCTTATGTGAACTGCTCAACAGGGTTAATTAAGTTGGTTGAACAACTATTCCCAAAGAGACTGATTCAACACGGTAAAACACAGGGCTTTATATTCTACATGCTGCTATTCTAATCATTAAAAGACAAATACTCCCCAGCCTAAACTCTAAAATATTCACCATTACCTCAAAGATTAAGTAGAATCCCCCAGGCATGAAAGGCATACAAATCCCTCTATGACCTAACTCTAGTCTCACTCACGTTCCATCACTTTCTGCCTTAAAATTCACACTCTAGAAGTAGTACTTGGATTTATGGTTCTTCCTTGCTCCTGACATGCTGTTTTGTATCACTGTTCCTTTGTTCATACTGTTCCCTATGGATGGAACACACTCGCCTCTCTCGTTTACCTGTCTTATTATTTATTCCTCAAGAACTATTTCAATGGTCACTTCCCCATGAGATACTTTTCTTGATAACTCTAGTTGGGCCAAGAACCTTCCTGTGCTCCCACAGATCCCTTATTACACCTGTGAAGCTCAACATTTTTTTTTCTTAAATTAACATTTCTTGCTTCTTGGCTATGATGTAGTAAATAGCAAATCTACACTCAAGCTGAGAAGAACCAGAAAAACTATTAACAACAACAAAAACAAGGCACCAGAACTGCTACAATGACCAGGCTTTCAGGAGCCAAGATTCTGGAGAGATGACTCAACATTCTGTAGCGGCTTTTCCTTCAGAGCATTTGTCCACCCTTAGAGTATAGCAAGAGGCCGAGTATGGGCAAAGAAACCAATAGGGCTTTTAGGAGTCTTAAAAAACTAGAGACAAAATTTGGAGACTTAAGGAGTCAAGAACCTAGCAGGGAGGGGAAAGGCCAGAGATCTGAATGTGACACTTAGCTGATTTTCTTCTTAATACATTTTCTGAATGAAATTCCGCAGTTGAGAAAAGTAGGGATCTATCTAAGAAACTAAGTGTAAAACTTCTGAAAATCAAGAAACAGTGCAGGGGAAAGTTCAGCACCCTTTAGGAATAAGGGGCCCTAGGGAACACTCCAAGTTCTTGGCTGGAATCCTTGGCTACACTCTAGGAGTTGGGACAAACCAAAGTTGGATGAAGCCATACCAATTGTAACCCAGCCTCCAGATGGCAGTCTCTTCACTGAAATAAAGAAAATTTTCTACTCAGTTTGCCCACTAGAGGAAAAAGTGAGCCCTCCTGCAGAAAGATAACATCTAAAGCCTCTACAATTTTTCATAATACTCAGCATCCAATCAAAAATTATGAAGCATAACAAGAGAAAAAACACATGACCAAAACAAGGGCGAGGCGGCAGCTAGTGGACAAGGATATCCCACATTCACCTGTGGATAAGCCAGGAAGAACAACTGGGGAGTAAGACAGACTGCACAACCCAGGGTTCCAACTGAGGAAACTGAAGCCTCAAAACCTATGGCTGTAAAAACCTGCGGGGGATGCGGCAGTGGGAGAAACTCCTAGCCTCAATAAAGTCCACTGGAGAGAGGCACTGGATCCTACAATGTACACAAGCCCACCCACCACCTGGGAATTAGCATCAGAAGGGCCCAATTTGTTTCTGGGTGGCTAGTGGGGGAAGTGACTGAAAGCAGGGCAAGAGCCGAGCAAACTGCATTGTTCCCTCCCTGACCCCTCCCCCACATACAGCACCACAATGCAATGATGTGGGTTGCCTGGCCCTGGCAAATATCAGGCCTCTGCCCCTCATAACAACACATTTGCTGAGACAAAGAAATATGGCCCAAATGAAAGAATCGATCAATACTCCAGAAAAGGATCTAAGCAACAAGCAAACAGCCAATCCATCAGACGCAGAGTTCAAAATACTGGTAATCAGGATGCTCACAGATATAATTGGGTATGGTTGCAAAATACAGGAAGAAGTGAAGGCTACTCAAAGTGAAATAAAGAAAAATATACAGGGAACCAACAGTGAAGGGAAGGAAACCAGGACTCAAATCAAAGATTGGGAACAGAAGGAAGAAATAAACATTCAACCAGAACACAATGAAGAAACAAGAATTCAAAAAAATGAGGAGAGGCTGAGGAACCTCTGGGACAACCTTAAATTTTCCAACATCCGAATCATAGGGATGCCAGAAGGAGAAGAGGAAGAGCAAGGAATTGAAAACTTATTTGAAAAAATAATGAAGGAAAACTTCCCCAATCTGGCAAAGGAAACAGAACTTCTAGGACATCCAGGAAGCTCAGAGAGTCCAAAAGAAATTGGACCCAAGGAAGAACACACCAAGACACATCATAATTAAATTACCCAAGGTTAAAGATGAGGAGAGAATCTTAAAAGCAGCAAGAGAAAAGGAGACAGTTACCTACAAAGGAGCTCCCATAAGACTATCAGCTGATTTCTCAAAAGAAATCTTATAGGCAAGAAGAAGACAGGAAAGAAATATTCAAAGTCATGAGAAGCAAGAACCTACAACCTAGATTACTCTATCCAGTAAAGCTATCATGTAGAACGGAAAGGCAGATAAAGTACTCCCCAGACAAGGTCAAGTTCAAGGAGTTCATCATCACCAAGCCCTTATTATATGAAATGTTGAAGGTACTTATCTAATAAAAAGAAGATCAAAACTATGAACAGTAAAATGACAACAAATGTACAACTATCGACAACTGAACCTAAACATAAAAACAAACAAACTAAGCAAACAAGTAGAACAGGAACAGAATCACAGAAGTGGAGATCACGTGGACGGTTATCAGTGGGGTGGGAGGAGAATGGGGCAAAAAGGCACAAGGAATGAGAAGCATAATTGGTAAGCACAAAATAGACAGTGGGAGGTTAAGAACAGCATAGGAAATGGAGAAGCCAAAGAACTTATATGTATGACCCATGGACATGAACTAAGGTAAGGGAGGAATGCTGGAGGGAGGGGGGTGCAGGGTGGAGGGAGATAAAGGGGGAAAAAATGGGACAATTGTAATAGCATAATCAATAAAATATACTTTTAAAAAAGTCACTTTAACCAATCTGCAATTTTCCCCCAAAATTCATGTAACAAAATTATCATATATCTGAAAGTGCTATTATTATATAAAAGACAGTCTCAAACCTGGATGAAATTATAATCAACGTTCACTTAATGAATGTTTACTGTGAGTCTATTATATGCCAGTAAACAAAAATGATAAAGCTCTACCTCAAGAGAGCTCAGTCAAATCACCAGGAACTGTAATACTGCCTCATAAGGACAGTATCGTGCTATGGGAGCACACAGAAGAGGAGTAGTAAGTCTATAATATTCTTGCACGACCACTCTGTCCTAAACTGGGGACAGAGAATGTAAATTAAGAGAATTGTGAGAGAAGCTTGAAGTAGAATGGAGGTGGAGGAAGAGTAAAGTAGAAGGGGACTGGAAAAAATTAAGCATAAAAGGAAGCTTAAAAATATTTTATTTTTACCAGCACTTAAAAAAATTAGAAAAGTTGGAAAAAGATATATGTACAGTTTAGAGCAGGTGTCCCTAACTGATACCAGCCAGTGGCCTGTTAGGAACCCCACCGCATAGCAGGAAGTGAATGGCTGGTGAAGCTTCATCCCCTTCTCCCCATCACTCTCACCTGAGTGCCATCCCCCACCTCCCAACCCTGCCCCGCTCCGCAGAAAAACTGTCTTCCAAAAAATTCCATGAAACCTTCACAACACCAGTCCCTGGTACCAGAAAGGTTGAGGACCGCTGGTTTAGAGACAAGACTGCGTTTCTCTCTTGCAAGGAATCAAGAAGGGAAATAACGGTTAGAAGGAATAGTGTAAAGGGAGGTAGAAAAGCCAATCCCTGAGAATGGCAGAAGAAAATAAAGGAAGTGGAACTAGAATAGAGAAGTAACTTCGGAGGTTACTCTGTCAAGCAGATGAAACCCCTTACAGCTCTTTACTCCCCTGCCTATTACACTATTATATCTCCTATCCCCACTAGACCAAGCGCACCTGCACTTCACATGAATTAAGTATGACTGCTACTTGCCATTACGAAAGGAAAATCCTTAAGTAGATCCCTCTTAGAAGTTCTGATACTACTGCTTTCTGACATCACTTCAGTACTACTTGTGAAATTACCTACCAGAATAGGCCTGATTGAGTGACAATATAATAGTATACTACAGTTTTTGTAGAATATTACTTTGAAAGACCATGTTGTGAAAGTATTTCATTGTTGGTTACACGTTGACTCAAGGAGATAGCAGGAGAAGGATGAAAGGAATGATTCTTGAAGGCAGCTGTAATAAAGCTTTGAGGTTTACTACAATGGATAGGAATTTTTATTTATCTCACTGTTGTA
>VMDR010025228.1:0-14608 GCA_007922815.1 Macrotus californicus | reverse complement strand
TCCCTATTAAAATACCAATGATGTATTTCACAGATAGTGAACAAATATTTCAAAAACTTATATGGAACCATAAATGACCCCAAATAGCCTCAGCAATTCTGAGAAAGAAGAACAAAGTAGGAGGGTTCACAATACCTGATATCAAACTGTATTACAAGGCCACTGTAATCACAACAGCCTGGTACTGGCATAAGAACTGACACATAGACCAATGGAACAGAATAGGGAGTCCAGAAATAAACCCAAGTCTCTATGGTCAATAAATACTTGACAAAGGGGGCAGAAGCATAAAATGAAGTAAAAATAGCCTCTTTAACAAATGATGTTGGGAGATCTGGACAGCTACATGCAAAAAAATGAAACTTGATCACCCACTTACACTATACACAAAAATAAACTTAAGATGGATAAAAGACTTAAATATAAGTCATGACACCATTAAAGTCCTAGAGGAGAATGTAGGCAGGAAAATTTTGAATATCCCATGCAGCAATATTTTCACTGATATGTCCCCTAGAGCAAGGGATATAAAGGAAAAAATAAACAAATGGGACTACATCAAATTAAAAAGCTTCTGCACAGCTAAAGAAAACATCAGCAAAAGGAAAAGGGAACCAACCGTATAGGAAAATATATTTGCCAATGATACCTTGGACAACAGTTTGATTTCCAAAATATATAAAGACCTCACATGACTCCACACCAGGAAGACAAACAATCCAATTAAAATATGAGCAAAGGACAACAGACACTTCTCCAAGGAGGACATACGGAAGGTCCATAGACATATAAAAAGATGCTCAACATCACTAGCCATCAGAGAGATGCAAATTAAAACCACAATGAGATACGACTTCACACCGGTCAGAATGGCCATTTAAAAAAAAAAAATTATTGTTGTTCAAGTACAGTTGTCTCTATTTTCCTGCCACCACTTTTCCCCAACCCACCTCCCACCCTCAATCCTACCCCCCTTTGGCTTTGTCCATGGGTCCTTTATACATGTTCCTTAACGACCCTTCCCCTTCTTTCCCCCGTTACCTCCTCCTGCCTCCCCCCTGGTTACTGTCAGTTATTTATTTATTTATTTATTTATTTATTTATTTATTTATTTATTTTTAACTTTTTTTTTTATTGTTGTTCAAGTAGTTTTCTGCCTTTTCCCCTCACCCCTGCCTACCACTCCAGCCCTCCCTACCTCTTTCCCCTGTTTCCACCCCTCCCTTATTATCCATGTGTCCTTTATAGTTGTTCCTGTAAACCCTTCACCCTTTTCCCTCATTATCCCCTCCTCTCTCCCCTCTGGTCACTGTCAGCCTGTCCTCAATTTCAATGTCTTTGGTTGTATTTTGCTTGCTTGTTTGTTTTGTTGATTAGGTTCCAGTTAAAGATGAGATCATATGGTATTTGTCTTTTACCACGTGGCTTATTTCACTTAGCATAATGTTCTCCAGTTCCATCCATGCTGCCGCAGAGGGTAGGAGCTCCTTCTTTCTCTCTGCTCCATAGAATTCCATTGTGTAAATGTGCCACAGTTTTAGATAGAATGGCCATTTTTAACAAATCAATAAACAAGTGCTGGTGAGGATGTAGAGAAAAGGGAACCCTAGTACACTGTTGGTGGGAATGTAGATTGGTACAGCTACTGTGGAAAACAATATGGAATTTCCTCTAAAAACTAAAAATGGAATCGCATTTTGACCTGGCGATTCCACTGCTGGGATTATACCCTAAGAATCCTGAAACACCGATTCAAAAGAACCTATGCACCCCAGTGTTCATTGCAGCATTATTTACAATAGCCAAGTGCTGGAAACAGCCTAAGTGCCCATCAGTAAATGAATGCATCAAAAAACTGTGGTACATTTACACAATGGAATTCTACACAGCAGAGAGAAAGAAGGAACTCCTACCCTTCGTGACAGCATGGATGGAACTGGAGAGCATTATGCTAAGTGAAATAAGCCAGGCGGTGAAAGACGAATACCATATGATCTCACCTATAAGTAGAACCTAATCAACAAAACAAACAAGTGAGCAAAGTAGAACCAGAGACATAGAAATAAAGAACAAACTGATAGTGACCAGAGGGGAGGAGGAGGGAGATAATGGGAGAAAGAAGGGGAAGGGTCAAGTCAAGGAACATGTATAAACGACTCATAGACAAGGACAATGGTGGGGGGAGGGCTGGAAGGGTGGGTTGTGGGCAGGCCAGGGGAGAGCAATGGGAGAAAAAATGGGGACAACTGTAACTGAACAACAATAAAAAAATTAAAAACCTGAACTGGTTAATGGTAGTTTATGTCAGAGGATGGGATAAGGAAAGAAGTGGGACTATGGATTAAAATGAAGTTGGATTTTCTCTTGCATTGTGCAAGGGTCTTCTAGGAGTAATTGGTCTAGTTCTGGCTTTGCCATTAATAATAATAGTATCAATTATTTTGGGGGCACCTATTCTATGCTGAATGTACTACATAGATTATTTATTCTTACAACAATCTTTAAAAGAATACTCTTTTATTATTCTTATATTACTACTATTACCATAATTATTGTTATTCTTAAGTAAACTCAGTTTCAAAGGTTAAGTGACTTGCCCAGAGTCTACAACAGCCAGGATACAAATTCCATTCTGTTCTGCTTCATAAGCAGGGGTCCATATTAGCTCTTGATTCTGAATGGCCCTGGCCAGGTTTCCTCATTTTCCTGGGTCTGTAAAACAAATGAGTTTAGATGGAGCTTCACCCACCATGGTCAGATCTTCAGCACTGTGTAAAACATATAGCACATTCTTCTGCCTTCAAGAGACTCCCAGTCTGGACAATCCTAATGTCTGGTCAAGTTGCCTGATTTGGCAATTTTTACAAACCATATTCTCAGTACTGTCACTGTGAGTCTTGGGGTTTGAATAGCTTTGAAGTGAACAAGTCCAAGCAGAGGATGAGGGACTGCCAGTTCATTAGTGTGGAGATGCAAGATATTAATCCAGTAGTTAATTCATTTTGCCACTGAATCTAGAGGCCTGAAACCAGAAACCTAAGCACGAAGCTTCCACTGCCAGAGGATTTACTCCACATCACCCCTCCCCCACCACCCTCCACCCCGCCCAATTCAGGAATTGCTTTCAGCTAACATTACCTATGCTTTCTGAGCACAAGCCAGACTATTGTGCTGGAAATAATGTGTTAGTCTTATTGAAGTGGCTTGTGTTGCCATAGTTACTATTTGGGTTTTGTGCCCCTAAAATTTCAAGTATTTCTCAAGCAAAACGAGTTTGCTGAGTTTTCTATTTTCTCTTTGGAAAATCAGATTGGAGAGGAAGCAGATTTTATACCTGGTTAAATTTGCCGGTTCTAGGTGGATACTGTCATACCCAGCATTGTGGAGTAACGGTTAACTCTCCACTGGTGAAAAGTGGGCCTGGCCACAACCTTGAAAAAGATAGTTATCAGCACCCTGCTGAGGACCCACAATCACTGCCTGATGATGGATGGAAAGGCAGGTTGTCATTGCCAGTTGTGCAGCTCAGGAAGTTGCATGACACAGCTGGTTATTTATGACAACAATACAGAACCCCTTAGTAAGTTTCCCAGTTGCTGCCACTCTGTACATGGTTACTTGCCACCCAGAGCTGAGGGTGGGTCAGGAGTTTGTACAGAGATGGGACGGGGAGGTAGACATAAAGTGGTATGGGCACAAAGGGCAAACATGGCCACCTGGCACACATGAGCAACTAGAAGTACAGCACACAAAGACGCTGTTTTGCAGCCATGATGTCTGTTTGTCTATCTGGTTTGCAGACTCTGCAAAGGCCCACATTTGAGCCCAGAAATAGTCCCCTTTGCCTGATTGTCATGAGCCAGACTGGTCTTTATGTGGCTGTCTCCTAGGAGCCCAAAGCTATGCCACATGGCTGGAAGCTGTGTTTACAAGCTTTTCATCAGTCTTCCTTAACTTGTGGTTGCTATGGTTTCCTTCGCCTGCTGGGCCTGGCCTTTTGAAGGGGACAAGCTGTCCACTCAACCAAAAGCCAGAGGCACAGCTCTGCCAGCATTGGCCTTTTGGCCACTGTCCCAACCATATCTCATCACCTGCCTATACTGAGCCCTCAACTCTCCCCCTTGTGGGGCTGACTTTGATTTTTGCCCCAGCTCTAGTCCAGTGTGGGGTCTACCACCTTACTGCTGTCTCGGGACCTTCCACATTTGCCTCAGTCAGGGTATTCCTTTGCCTCTTGTTGGACTGACTTCTCAGTAGCTGGAATTCTACTTTGCAGGGCCCTGTCCTCTATAACAGTTACCTACTTACATACAGGGCTCATTTAAAGCTGGAGACAACTCCACCTGGAGACATCTGTTGCTGCTGGCCTGTCATCCATTCTCCCCCTTTCAGGTGATAGTAGTTTGTCTTTTAGAGAACCACTCCGCTGATCCCATTCTCAGCTTATAGGTTTACAATGGGGCTCATCCCAGCCCTCTTATTCCAGAGCCTGGCCCTTCCAAATATTATCATCTCCCAGCTTCAATGACTGGTCCAGGAATGGATACATGATCCAAGTCTGGTAAACGAGAATTAATTCTGGAAATTTTGCAGGAAAAGTTTTTTGCTCTGTGTTTGTTCAGGCAGTTGGATGTGATCCTGATGTGCTGAGGGGGAGGCTACTATTTAAGGAGAATGAAATGATGAAGCCGAGAACAGAATTAAGAGGTCAGAGCCTGTGGTGACTAGGCGACATTGTTTGCATGCCTTAACTGTAGTCCAAATACTTAGGTGACAATAAACTCCCTTTTTATGCAAATACCTTTATGAGTTGTGTTTTCTGCCACTTGCAATGGAAAGAGTCTGATATATCCCCATTTATGAGGACACTGAGGCTCCAAGAAGTGAAATAGCCCACCCAGCATACTCAGCTACTGCTGTTTGACCCCATTTCTCTTGGCTCCAAAGACCATCTCTCTTTTCACTATCCCATGCTGACTTTGAACAGTAATTTTACATTTGTGACATATTTCACAATAGGCAGTGTACTTTTCCATGGCTTACACTGCACACTACTTCACGGCTCTCACCATGAGCTCCCAGCACAGGGCTATTATTATTGTTATGAACAGTCTTATCATTCCTGTTTTCCAGATGATGGTGATGAGGATTGTTTACATATGATACGTTGTGAGTGAGTGGCAAAGCGGGGCTGCTGGTTTTAATTCTAGTTTCATATTCATTCCGTTTGTCTCCATTACTTCCTGAATGTGCTACAAGAGAGACTGCCCCATCTGGAGGCCTCTGGTTCTTTACTTTTTCCCAAGGAGCCTTGGCCACTCCATACATTGGAGGTAGTTGCCTTTGGAGGAGGCCTGATGTGATGGAAAGGGCATGGGTCTTAGGATCAAACAGACCCAAATTTAGATCTTGCTTCCACCACTCACTGGCTTTGTTACCATAGACAAGTTAGTCACTTTATCTGAAATCTAGTTTCCTCTTCTGTAAAACCTATGAGTCAGGGAAAATAATATTCACCTTCCAATATTTTTGTGAGAATTAAATAAAGTCAATATATGTGAGCAGTAATAGTAATAATATCCACAATGAACATGAATTGAGAATTTACTATTATTATCTCTATGTTCCATAGGAGAAAACTGAGGCACAGAAAAGTCAAATAACTTGCCCAAGGAAGAGCAGTATTTAACCCAAACATGCTGGTTAAGAGCCCTTAATCACAGGTCTTGGCACAGAATCAGTGTTTAAATAACAGGAGACTCTCTCCATCCCACTCCCATTTCTTTAGAAAGCTCAGCATCCAGTGTTCACGACAGAACTGAAGCAGTGGAACAAAGGTAGAAAAAGGTTATGTCCAGGTGGCACAGATCAGAGTGAGGCTGGAGGCTGTACCAGACAGGTAATTACGGTCAAAACACTTTCTTGGATCAGAGACCAAGAAGACAGATGAGGTCTAGATGCCAATGAAGGAGGGCCCAGCAAGAGGACCAGAGAATGCACACTAGGGGACAACTTAGTTACTCAGAAGGCTCTATATTTCAGGCACAAAGCTTTGCTGTTGTTTCTGTTATGCCAGAAACCCATTGAGGAGTGGCTGATTGGGATCCTGCAGGAGAAGGGGTTAGGATTAGGGGAAATGGTAGTTCTGGCAGGCATCTGTGTCTTGACATTGACTAAGGCTTGATGGTAATAATCTTGATTCATTCATTCAATATATCTTTGTAACCTGATAGAGAAAAGTCTTATTTTCTTAGCAGTAGATTCTTCCCTCTCTTAGCAACCTATCCTCTCACTCCCCTTGCAGGAGACCCCCATGTAGGTTAGTGGACACGTTGATCAGCTGCTTGGGGTGGGGGTAAAGATGAGCTCATAAGCATCAAGCTTGAAGAACAATAGACAGATGGTTCTACTCCATTAACCAACCACCAGGCTATTATTTGGCTGAGTGGGTTGGCACTCTAAGGCTGAAAACTGAACAGCTTTGGGAAAATAGAGCATAGTTTTTAGAGGCTGAGGTAAAGGAGGAGGAAGAGAAGGAAAGAAAAATGAAGTAGCCTATAGTGGAGAGGACTTTGAAGAAAAAGAAGAAAAATATTTAAAGGAACTTTTATGCAGTATTGCTATGTAAATGCAATGTAAACTTTCCTTTGTGATTCCCCAAGAATTTTTCAATAAAATAGACTTTCCTTATTGATGTGTTGGAGAGTGTAATCTCTTTTGAGTATGCATTGAAATGCTGAGTCTCAGTTTAAGGTGGGCATGTGATGAGCAAAATTTGCCCACCAAGATCTTGCTACATCTGGGTCACATATTTCTGGAACATGTACTATGTGCCAGCAACAATGCCAGGCCCTAAGGTTACTAATACAAACAGACATATTCTTAAAGAGCATACAATCTTTTGACAGAGCATATTTGAAAACAGATTACAGTGGAAGACCTTTAATTTTCAAGGCCAAACATCAGAATTGTTCTAAAGGATATTAAAAGTTGTCATGGCACTTCCACTCAAGATGGCAGACATGGTTCACCTCTTTGCACAACATCAAAATTACAACTAAAATATAGAACAACCATTACTCAGAACCATCAGAAACTGAGTTGAACGGAAGTCTGACAGCTACAGAATTAAAGAAAACACATCCGTCCAGCCTGGTAGGAGGGGTGTAGACTCAGAATGGACTAGACTCTCACCCATGTGTGGTCCATAAAAATTCGGGAGGGATATCTCGGGAGCAAAGAGTTCCAGCCCAGCCTAGGGTTCCAGTGGCAGGCTCCAAGCCCAGGGTTCTAGTGCCAAGAAGCTAAGTCCACAAAACTTCTGGCTGCAAAAAACAGAAGGAATTGAGTCAGTGGAAGAAACTTCTAAAGCCCCAAGCAGTTTCTCTTAAAGACACACACAGCCTCACTCCCTTTTAGCTCCAGCACCAGGACAGTAGCTTGAAAGACAGCGGCATAAAGGGAGAAATTGAAGTGTTCAGCATTAATGCAGGCAGAGGCCATTGTCTCTTTTCTAAACTCTGCCCCCACAGAGCCAGAGACTCTATCAAACTTGCTAACATTGTTTGACCCTCCTTGGAGATCCCCATAGACTCAGTCCCACCCAACTTATGGGCCCACCCAAAGTACTTCTTCGTATGAATGGCTGGTCTTGGCTCATGCTTCACAACTTCCTAAATCCTCTCAAAAAAGTAACAGCTGCCTCAGTGAGCCCCAGACCTGACACTAACAGCAGCCAGCCTAGATTCACAGCTTGTTTCACCTGGCAATCTCCAAGTCCAGCACAAGTAGCAGCCATCTCAGATTGCTTTACAGCTCAAGAAGGGCAGCCTGGGCAAAACATAGGTGGGGGCTGACCTTGGCCTGCACCACCTGGGAAACCCCAGGACCAGTGCACCCATTGGACAGCTACAGACCACATCAGAGCACCACCATCCTTCCCATGCACAGCTGATCCTCCACAGAGAGTGGAGGTTGGTGGTAAGTAGTCATAGTCAAGCCTTGCAGCTGATTGGCCTGGGTAAATCCCTCCCATTGATTTGCCAACAGCAACCAAGTCTCAACTACAAGAGGAGGGTAGCCCACACAAAGGGTGCACCTCGAGTAACCCAGCTTCAGTGATAAGGGGAGGCTGTGCCTTTAGACCCTACAGGACACCTAACACATTAGACCACACTACCAAGACACGGAGTCAAAGCAGCTCCACCTAATACATAGAAACAAACACAGGGAGGCTGCCAAAATGAAGAGACAAAGAAACATGGCCCAAATGAAAGAATAGATCAAAACTCCAGAAAAAGAGCTAAATGAAATGGAGATAAGCAATCTATCAGATGCAGAGTTCAAAGCACTGGTTATAAGGATGTTCAACAAACTTAGTAAGACCTCAACAGCATAAAAAAGATCCAGTCAGAAATCAAGGATACACTAATTGAAATAAAGAACAATTAATTTACAGGGAAACAACAGTAGAGTGGATGAAGCCAAGAATCAAATCAATGATTTGGAACATAAGGAAGCAAAAAACAACCAAGCAGAACAAAAGAAGAAAAAAGAATACCAAAAAAAAAGAGGATTGGTTAAGCAGCCTCTGGGACAACTTCAAGAGGTCCAACATTTGCATTATAGGGGTGCCAGAAGGAGAAGAGAGAGAGCAAGAAAATGGAAACTTATTGAAAAAAAAATGAAAGAAAACTTCCCTAATTTGGTAAAGGCAATAGACATGCAAATCCAAGAAGCACAGAGAGTCTCAAACAAGACAGATGCAAAGAGGCCCACTCCAAGACACATCATAATTAAAATGCCAAATATTAAAGACAAAAAGAGAATCTTAAAAGCAGCAAGAGAAAAGTTAGTTACATACAGGGGAGTTCCCATAAGACTGTCAGCTGATTTCTCAAAAGAAACTTTGCAGGCTAGAAGGGATTTGCAAGACATATTCAAAGTCATGAAAAGCAGGGACCTACTGCCAAGATTGCTCTACCAGCACCGTGATCATTTAGAATCAAAGGACAGATAAAGAGCTTCCCAGACAAGAAATAACTAAAGGAGTCCATCATCACCAAATCATTAGTATATGAAATGTTAAAGGAACTTATTTAAGAAAAAAGATCAAAACAATGACAAATAAAATGGCAAAAAAATACACATCTGTCAACAATTAAATCTAAAAAAAAATAAACTAAGCAAACAAGAAGAACAGAGACAGAATCATGGATACAGTGTTTTGTTGGTTGCCAAATGGGAAGGAGGTGTGGGGGAATGGGTGAAGAGGTGAGGGGATTAAGAAGTACAAATAGGTAGTTACAGAATAGCCATGGGGATGTAAAGTACAGTGTAGGAAATGGAGGAGCCAAAAAATCTATACCCATGGCCCATGGACGTGAATGATGGAATAATGACTGGACCTACATATTTTGTGAAGTGATTACACAGTAAGTTTAATTAACCTCCATTATCTCATATAGACACAAAAAAAGGAAAGAAGTTATTTTTTTGGTGATGTGAACTCTTAGTATTTACTTTCTTAACAGCTTTCAAGTATAACAGCAGTGTTTACTCTCAGCCTGCTATATTTTACATCCCCAGTACTTACTTGTTTTACAACTGGAAGTTTGACCACCTTTCTCCAATTTCACCTCCTCCTGCACATGGTCCATCCATGTTAGAAATGGTGTGATTTCCTTCTCTTTATGGCTGAATAATATTCCATTGTATATAAATACCACAACTTCTCTACCTAGTTGTCTGTCAGTGGATACTTAGATTGTTTTCATGTGGGTGTGGCTGTTGTAAATAATACTGCTATAAACATGGGTGGTGAGGAGCATATATCTTTTTGATACAGTGTTTTCATTTCCTTCCAATATATTCACAGAAGTGAAATTGCTGGATCATATTATAGTTATATTTTTAATTTTTTAGGAACCATCATCTTTTTTTTCATCATGGCTGTACTAATTCATAATTCCATCAACACTATGCAAAGATTCCATTTTCTACACATCCTCCCCAACACTTTCTATCTCTTGTTTTTCTGATAATAGCCATTCTAATAGCTATGAGGTGATATCTTATAGTTTTGATTTGCATTTCCCTGATGATTAGTGATGTTGAGCACCTTTTCATGTATCTGTTGGCCATTTGCATGTATGTCTTCTTTGAAGAATGTCTATTTGGGTAATTTGCCTATTTTGAAATTGGATTTTTTTTTTTTTTTGCTATTGAGTTGTATGAGTTCTTTATATATTTTGGCTATTAACCCTTTTTAAATATTTTTGAAGGCCCATTTAGTAGGTTGCCTTTTTAATCTGTTGATGGTTTCCTTTGCTATGCAGAAGATTTTGTAGTTTGGTGTAGTTCTACTTGTTAGTTTTTTTATTTTGTTACTTTTTCTTTAGGGGTCATATCCCAAAAAACCATTGTCTAGGCTTTGATTTCTATCGCCATGGATTACATTTTGAATTTTGCATGAAAGAGAACGTAGAGGATTTACTTGTTTGCTACACACATATTTAAAAATTGACTTTCCCCCTTTCTTTTATACTAATGATATCTTTTTCTGATTGTAAAAAATATATTCTTTATTATCAACATTCAATAATAGAGAATAATGTTATGTAGAATTAAAAATGATTCTTTTTAGATCCATTTCCTACATGTAACCAATGAATCTTGGTATATTTTCTTATAATAGTTGTTCTCAAAGTCTCGTGTCCAGACTAACAACATCAGAGATCTTGTTAAAAGTTCAAAATTTTTATCCTTATCCCAGGCCTATTGAATCAGAAACTCTAGGGATGGGGTACAGCAATGTGTTTAAAGAAGTTCTCCAGGTGTCTCTAACACATGTTTGAGAACCATTTCCTTAGAATGTTTTTATTTCCTTTTTTCTTTTTCTTTCCTAGATGAGATCATACTATATTCACATTTTTACATTCTACCTTTTCATGTAACAATTTATCAGAAGCAGTACCATGTCATGAGAGACAATGAGTTAAATTATCTACCTACAATTTTTTTGTGTGGTCTGTAAGTATAGTAATGAGGCTAAATGTGGCCTGTTTTGGCTTTTGCCTTCTCTTGGGATAATTATTTCCCAACATGACCACATTTATGGACTGCTTACTTTACTTGCTGTCATCACCACATACTATGATGAGGCTGAAAATGTGTTTGGGTAGAATGAATGCAGTTTTACTTGGGAAGAATTACAAACAGACTTTGTCTCATGTAGAACTAGCAAGTACAAATTTTGTCCACAAAATGACACAGAGGGCTGACATTTGTGTTTTTCAAATAAGAATCAGTCTTAAGGAATCTAGGTAGGCAAACACAGATATGCCAATGGCAGAAGAGACATCTTGAAGGAAATGTGACTGTGAGGCTCTGCTGGGGACACCGTCTAGGTCTTTGGTTCTGGTTCAAAAATAACCTCTCTCTTGCCTCATGACAGAGCACTGCTAAGGAACACTTCGTCTGTTGGTACACTCAGACTGGCAGGCTTAAATTTGATCCACCTTGGAGAATGCCCATTGACTCTTCTTGTCTTAACATGACATTTGTTAGGCTGAAAGAGGAGGGAAGGGACCTTATCCACAACTGTTCCTAGAGTATAGCCCTCCACATAAAGACTTTCTAGTCATCTTACAAGAAACGATCTTTTGGATACTCAAAATCCAATTTTTGGATACCCCAAAATTGGTAGAGTAGCTTTCACCTACTGTACCAAAACTGACCCTACTCTACCAATGCTAACCTCCACCTGGGACCAAACTGGAATTACAACTAAATTATAGAAAAATCATCCTGAATAACCAATTGAACACTGGCTGAGAAAAGCCTTATAACCAAGGGCAAACAGAAGAAACCATTTCACCATGTCAAGAGTGAAGGGAAGTGTGGAGGTGAGAGAGGGCTGACTGGGCTCCAACAGGTGGGAGCCGAAGTTCCGGGGGGATATTTTATCAGCTGGGGACTTGCCCCTGAGAAATATGGAGCCTAAATCCTAAGCTCTGCTCCCCAACCTAGAGTACCACAACCAGAAAAGGAGCCCAAATAACATCAGCTGTGAAAAGCAGTGGGGTTTCTGTCTGCCAGGGAGAGATGGTAAGAAACAAGGAGCCTCTTAGAGAGCCAACACACAAAATTTCATTTGCAGACACGCTGTGCTCCAGCAAAGGGAGGGCAGAGCTGACTAGAGCCATACAAGGAGAGTCTGGGGCATTTGGCTCTGGGATGAGAGATGGAGAGTCAGCTGCCAGGATCCCTGTGCTCTGTTGTCCCCCCATAATGCAGAAGCCATCTTTCTAGGGCAGAGCACTCCCTTCTATGCAGCATCAGCCTAGGGGGAAGCAATAGTCCCACCACAGGAATCCCTCTTGCCTCTCACCCTATGGAGCTTGAGCCCAGCAGCTGGAGGCACTTTCAGTGGTTAAGCCTAACAGAGAACCTGTAGGCAAAGGCAGATCTCTAGGAGCTTTGAGACTATAGCTGAGCCTCCCTCAGGCCCAGTGCTTGTAAAAGTTGGCCTCGGTACACAGCCTGGTTCTTTTTGTACATACCCAGGCCCAGCAGAGGGAGCCACAAGCTGTGGATCACTGATAGCTTCAAATAGCTTTTCCAGGGCCAGTCACAGGCTGCATCTGATATAGGTTTTACACCAGAGTCTTTGCAAATCTACCTAATATTTACACAGAAACAAACACAAAGACACAGTCAAAATGGGAAGACAAAGAAATGTGCCCCAAATGAAAGAACAAGAGGATATTCCAGAAGAAGAACTAAATAAAATGGAGGCAATCAATTTATCAAATATAGAGTTTAGAGTAATGATTATAAGGGTGCTCAACAGCATAAAGAAAGACATAGAAACAATAAAAAAGGACCAATCAGAAATAAAGAATGCAATATCTGAAATAAATAATGCACTGAAAGGAATAAATAATACATTAGATGAAGCAGAGGATTGAATCAATGATTTGGAAGACAAGGTAGGGAAAAAACACCCAAGCAGAGCAGCAAAATGAGAAAAGAATTTTACAAAATGAGAGTTTAA
The DNA here is from genome assembly GCA_007922815.1 of Macrotus californicus. NCBI lineage: Eukaryota > Metazoa > Chordata > Mammalia > Chiroptera > Phyllostomidae > Macrotus > Macrotus californicus. The sequence goes on along the minus strand of VMDR010025228.1, from coordinate 1,551 downwards.
GAAACCTTGGGACAACATGAAGTATAGCAACATCTGCATCATGGGGTTACCAGAAGGAGAAAAGAGTGAGCAAGGGATAGAAAACCTATTTGAAGAAATAGTGACCAGAAACTTCCTTCACCTGGTGAAGGCAGAAGACACACAAGGCTATGAAGTGCAGAGAGTCCCAAACAAGATGGGCCCAAAGAGGCCCACATCAAGATACATCATAATTAAAATGGCAAAGCTTAAAGACAAGGAGAGAATCTTAAAAGCCACAAGAGAAAAGCAGTTACCTACAAGGGAGCTCCCATTAGACTGTCATCTGTTTTCTCAACAGAAGTATGTCAGGCCAGAAGGGATTGGCATGAAATATTCAAGGTGATGGGAAGCAAGGACCTACAACCAAGGCTACTTTACCCAGCAAGGCTATCATTTGAAATTGAAGGAAAAAAAAAGAGCTACCCAGACAAAAAAAAAGGCTGAAGGAATTTGTTACCACCAAACCAGTATCACAACAAATGTTAAAGGGTTTGCTTTAAAAAAAAAGAAAGAGAAAAAAAAAACAGAAAAGAATAGTTAAAAAATAAAATGGCAATAAATACATATGTATTATTAATCACTTTAAATGTAAATGGCTTAAATGCTCCAATCAAAAGACACAGGGTAGCTGAATGGGTAAGAAAACAAGACCCATATATATGAGTATGCTGTCTCCAAGAGACCCACATCAAAACAAAAGATATACACAGACTAAAAGTAAAGGGATGGAAAAAGATATTTCATGCAAATGGGAAGAAAAAAAAAAGCTGGGGAAGCGATACTTATATCTAACAAAATAGACTATAAACCCAGGCTGTAGTAAGAGACAAAGAGTGACATCATATACTGATAAAGGGAACAATTCAACAAGAGAATATAACTCTAGTAAACTTTAATACAGCCAACATAAGAGTACCTAAATATGTAAAGCAAATCTTAATGGACATAAAGGGAGAGATTGACAGAAATACAGTCATAGTTGGGGATTTTAACACCATATTGAGTTCAATGGATAGATCTTCCAGACAGAAAATCACCAAGGAGATAGAAGCCTTCAATGGCACACTATTCAAATGAATTTAATTGATATCTTCAGAACATTTCACCCCAAAGCAGTAAAATATACATTCTTTTCAAGTGTACATGAAATGTTTTCAAGGATAGACTACATGCATGTTAGGACACAAACCAAGTCTCAATAAATTTAAGAAGATTGAGATCATATCACACATATTCTCTGACCATGATGCTATGAAACTAGAAATCAATCACAAGAAGAAAACTGAAAAATGCACAAAGACATGGAAGCTAAATAACTTGTTATTAAACAATGAATGGGTAAACAGTGAGATCAAGGGAGAAACCAAAAGATACCTTGAACAAATGAAAATGAGAACACAATAACCCAAAATCTGTAAGACACAGGAACAGCAATCCTAAGAGGGAAATTCATAGCATTGCAGGAACAAGGAACAAGAAAAAGCTCAAATAAACAATCTAACTTTCCACTTAAAGGAACTTAAAAAAGAA
>VMDR010025227.1:0-14605 GCA_007922815.1 Macrotus californicus | reverse complement strand
GCTAGAATGTAAACAAAGCAGGGGAAAGCCTGTCTGGGATGCCAGTGGGGCAGGCTGACTTAGAAATGAAGGCCTTTCAAAGGAGATGACATCCCAAGTGGTGAGAAGGAGCAACTGGGAAAAGATTTCAGTGTCCTGGGTTGAAAATAATGGCATATGGACCTTGAGATGTGAATGAGCTTGGAGTTCATGCAAATGGTCAGGGTATTACTGGCATTAGGATGCAGTGATCCTTTGCAGTGTGGAACTGTGTTGAGGGACTGAGGGCCCCTTGCAGGAACTTTAGCATCCCTGACCCCGCCCACTTAATGCCAGTGGTGACCCACTCCTAAGTCATAGTGATAACAAAACACTTTCCTGTACCACATGCAGACTATAGTTAACAATCCTGTATTGTTTATTTGAAAGTTGCTAAGAGAGTAGACTTCTTTTAAGTTTCTTTTTTTAAAAGATTTTATTTATTTATTTTTACGGAGAGGGTAAGGGAAGGAGAAAGAAAGGGAAAGAAACATTGATATGTGGTTGCCTCTTGCACACCCCCAGCTGGGGACCTGGTTGGCAACCCAGGCATGTGCCCTGACTGGGAACCCTTTGGTTCGCAGGCCGGCACTCAATTCACTGAGTCACACCAGCCAGGACAAGAGAGTAGATCTTAAAAGTTCTTATCACAAGAAAAAAAAAAATTCTACAACCATGTGTGGTGATGGATGTTAACTAAACTTATGGTAATCATTTTGCTATATATATATATATATAAAATCTATCTATATATTATATATATTAAAATATATTGTTTTTCCACTTCAAACAAATACAGTACAGTATATGTCAATTACATCTCAATTAAAAAAAAGACAACACTTTCATGCATTCCGAACACCCCCTCTCCCACCAGGGGGTAACATCACCCTTAGCAAAGACAGCAGGAGGGGATGTCGGAGAGGGGGATGGGGAAGTAGACAGTGACCACCAGGTCCTTGAGCCCTGATGGAAAGTCTGGGTTTCATTTTAAGCGTAATGGGCAGCCACTAGAGTGATGTGATCTGATCAGTGCTTTAAAAGGATCACTCGGGCAGTTCTCTGCAGATTGTGGAAGGGGTGAGCCAGGTTAGGAGGCTGTTGGCAGTGGTTCCAGTTTTAGATGAGGTGGCTTGGGGGAGTGGGTAGAATCTAATAGAAGTGACCAATGATCTGATTCAGGATGGATGTGAAAGGATTTGTAATTATTGGAATTTGAGAGCAAATGAATGGGAGAATCAGGATGGCTCCTAGATTTCTCTATAAGGAGCTAAGAAAAATGTAAAGAAATCATATGCTAACAAGATAAGATAATGAAGGGATAAAATAATATTTCACAATTAAAGTTAGGAGATTAAATATTCCATATTTACTTGAATTTAATTCTATGGACCCCAAATTTGATGCTTTGTTTAAAAAGAATTTAAAAGTGAGTCTGCCAAAGGCATTTAATGGTTGGAAAGGATCCATGCTTTGACAGGAAACAAGCATCATCCTACAGGTATGCTCTGTGATGTAATTTACTGGACATAAGTTGGCTACACTTCATGATACACATTGAAATTATAGCCATATTTCTTAATTTCCTATTACAAAGCTAAAATGTTGTCCTTTTTCTTCCTATGAAATCAAACAAACTAGCCATTGTATACTCTTTTAATAGTCTATGAAGCCAACCCCATCCAGTTACTAAAATGGATGTCAGTATTTTTTAATTGAATTTCTTAGGGTGACATTGATTAATGAAATCATACAGGTTTCAGGTGTGCATTGCTAAAATACATCGTCTGTGTATTTATTATATTGTGTGTTCACCACCCAAAGTCAACTGTCCTTCTGTCACCATTTGTCCCTCCTTCACCCTCTTCTATCTCTACCCAACCCCCTTGCCCTCTGATAAACATACTGTTTTCTGTGTTTTTGAGGGTTTTCTTCTTTAATCCCTTCACTTTTTTAACCCAGCCCCTCCCAACTCCCATCCCCTCTGACAGCTATTTGTCTGATCTCTGTATCGATGAGTCTGATTCTATCTTGTTTGTTAGTTTATTTTGTTCATTTGATCCCACATATGAGTGAAATCATACAGTACTTGCTTTTCTCTACGTGGGTTATTTCACTTAGCATAGTGCTAAGCCCATCCATGCTGTCACAAAAGGTAAGATTTCCTTCTTTTTTTATAGCCAAGTGGTACTCCATTGTGTAAATGCACCACAGCTCTTTTATCCACTCATCTACTGATGGGCACTTGGGCTGTTTCAAAATCTTGGCTGTTGTAAATAATGCTGCATTGAACATAGGGGTGTGTAGATTCTTTTGAATTAGTGTTTCAGCTTTTTTCAGATGTATTTCCAGAAGTGGAATTGGTGGGTCATAGGCAGTTCAATTTTTAATTTTTCAGGTAACTCCATTCTGCTTTCCACAGTGGTTGTGCTAACCTGCATTCCTACCCCTAGGGTTCCCTTTTCTCCACATTCTCACCAATACTTGTTGTGTATTGATTAATTGATGATACCCATACTGACAGGTGTGAGGTGATATCTCATCGTGGTTTTAATTTACATTTTTCAGATGATTAGTGATGTTGAGCATCTCTTCATATGTCTATGGGCCATCTTTGGAGGAGGGTCTGTTCAGATCCTTTGTCCGTTTTTTAATTGGATTGTTTTTGGTTTTGAGTTGCGTAAGTTCTTTATAAATTTTGGGTAAGTTCTTTAAAAATTCTAATCAGTAACCACTTATTAGATGTATCATTGGCAAATATGTTCAACAATTCAGTGGGTTTTTTCATTTTGTTGACGGTTTCTTTCTTTTAAAGATTTTATTTATTTATTTTTAGAGGGATGGGAATGGAGGTAGAGAGCAAGAGAAACATTGATTGGTTGCCTCCCACACACCCCCAGCTGGGAGCCTGGCTGGCCACCCAGGCATGTGCCCTGACTGGGAATCGAACTGGCAACCTCTCTGTTTGCGTCAGCCCAACCCACTGAGCCACACCAGCCAGGGCTGTTGATGGTTTCCTTTGCTATGCAAAAACTTCTTAGTTTGATGTAGCCCCATTTGTATTTTTTCTTTTGTTTCCCTTGTCTGAGGAGAGAGATCAGAAAACATCCAAGATTTTACTGCCTGTGATTTCTTCTAGGACTTTTATGGTTTTGAGTCTAACATTAAACTTTTTAATCCATTCTGACTTTAGTGTGTATGGTGTTAGAAGGTGGTCAAGTTTCATTTTTTTGGCACGTATCTGTCCAATTTTCCCAACACCATTTATTGAATAGACTATCTTTACCCCATTGTATGTTTTTGCCTCCTTTGTCAAGTATTAATTGATTATGAAAGCATTGGTTCATTTCTGGGCTCTCAAGTTCCTTGAGTGTCCTTGCAACCATTTTCTGAACTCTATATCTGATGAATTGCTTGCTTCCATTTCATTTAGCACTTTTTCTAGAGATTTCTCCTGTTTTTTCATTTGGGGCAAGTTTCTTTGTCTCCCCATTTTGGCTGCTTTTTTGTGTTTGTTTCTATGTATTACATAGATTTTCTGTGACTCCCACTCTTCATGGGTTGGCCTTATGTGGTAGGTGTCCTGTGTGGTCCAGTGGTGTCGTTCTTTGATCACCTGATCTGGGTGCTCCAGGAATGTCCCTTTTGTGAGTTATGTATTGTAATTGAGTTTTGATTACTCTTGGCCTGTTTGTGTGTGAGATCAAGTCTTTGGCTGGCTGACTGGGAGGATCACCCTAATCACAGTGCATGAGCTGCTGTGCAAGTGCTGCTGACCACACGAAGTGGAATTCGCTTCAGCAGGGTCTGGTGCCTGCTGAGATCTCCCTTTGGATGTGTTGCTTGCAAAGCTATTTGGATCATACTTTGATGTTGTCTGAAGTCGGCCACTGGATGTGTTTTTTCTGGGGCCTCTTGGGAGGGACTCTGGTGCAGACCAATGTCAGACACTCCCTGTGACTGTCCCTGGGCAACGTGTTTGGAGCTACAAAGCAACCCATAGTTTGTGACTGCCTCTGATGGTCCTGGGAAGGACCAGACTGCCTACCAGCACTGGGCCCGGGGGCACATCAGCTAAAGTCCCAAGGCACTGCAAGATCTGCCTCTGTCTGCTTCTGCCTGCTGGCTGCTTGTTGGGCTGAGTCACTAAAGAGCCTCTGGCAGGACTCCTGTTGTATAAGGTAGGTTCTCAGTGAGTCACCAGGTTGTGGCGAGTGGTGTTCACCAGATTGAAAAGGTTTAAACTTGGTGCCAGTGCTGTGTCTGAGGCCACTCAGCAAACGTCCCAGGTGTACGAAATCCAGCTGCCACCCACTGGGTGCTTGCACAACTTTGTGTTGGGGCAGGGTCTCAGGGAGGCATCAGGATGCAGCCAGCAGAGTTTATCAGGCCCACACAGACCAAGGTGTGGTTGTGTTAAGGGAGGGCTCTGCACCAGTCGGGCATGTGAGGGAAGATACCCCCCTCACTGAGCCACACGGCTCAGTCTTTCCCAGATTCTGCCCAGACCTTGGCAGGAAAGAGCCACCAGGAGTCGGGAGGGTGGGGCTGCCAGGAGTGTGGAGAATGGGGCCAGCTGACTTGCTGTGAGGGAGAATGGCTACTGCCCCAAAGCCACACAACTCAGTCCCTGACACCCCCGAGTCTGCGCAGGCCTCTACACCCTGGCCCAGGCGGCTGCCTCCTCAGCAGAGTGCAAGCTTTGCAGGGCAGGGCAACTGGGAGTCCAGCGCTTGGGGCTATTGCTTGGCCCCAGGCTCATGCCCTGTGGAGGGGAGTGCTCCACCCAAGAAGGTGGCGTCTGTTGCGTGGGAGAGGGACTCAGCACAGGCATCCTGGCAGCTGTCCCTCCAGTTCTCTCCTCGCAGCCACCAACTCCAGTCCCTCCTCACACAGTTCTAGTCCTCTCTGCCCTCCCTCTGCCGGAGCCCAGGGTGAGTGGTTGCAAACTGGATTTTGTTCATTGGCCCTTTAAGAAGGCCCCTGTGTCTCTAGCAGACTTCATGTCTCCCTGGTGGACAGAATCCCTGACAGTTTTCAAAGCCAGGTGACATGTGGGCACTTCTTCCTAGCTCTGGTGCTCTGGGCTGGGGAGGCCGGCTCAGAGTTAAGGCCCCTCACTCCGCAGGGGGAACCTTTGCAGCTGAGATGTCCCTCCGGAACTTCAGTCACCGTCTGTGGGCATGGGACCAGAACTTTCCACAGCTCTGCCCTTCCTGCTAGTCTCAACATGGCTTCTTCTGTAAATCCTTGTTGTAAGACTTCTCTTCAGCTAGACTTCCATTGGTTATTCAGGTTGATTGCTCTCTAAAATTAGTTGTGATTCCAGTTTGGACCTGGGAGGTGGTGAGTGTAGCTTCCACCTAATCTATTACCATTTTGGATCCAATGTCAGTATTTTTTAAACCAAAGAGTTAAAATAATTATTTTTAAAAAGCAATGTGTGTACTGTACAGTAAAAATATGGAGATGGGGGTGAAAGTATATCCTTCAACTGTAATTAAAAATAAAAAATATGAGTGGTACAAAAGCAGATTGCTTTCCTCTCTACTGTGGATGTTTGTTGAGTTGCTCACAATGCTAGATCGTGCTATAGCCCCCAAGGGTCAGGGAGACTAGTGAAGTCTCCTAAAAAAGTTGATCTGGTCTGCATTAATAGAAGCTTTGTCCAGAATGTGATGATGAATGTCAGTTTATCCACTCCTGGAATATTGTATTCTAGGTATAGTGATCCAGGGACCAATGTGTCACATACAAGGATACAGAGCTCAACTTCATATGAAGAAGGACCTACCTTCTGGAAGTCTAAGAGCAGAGCGAGAATTAGCGGGCTTTCTGAGGAGAGACCTCCTTGTCCGCTAATGGAGATATTTAAGTAGAAACCAAAAAGCTACTTGGTAGGGATGTTGAGGAAGTGAGCCAGGCATTTAATGAATTTGGAACAGAGGATGTGTGACCTGCTTTTAGCACTGTGGCTCTGTCGTTAGGGCACTGTCTCATTAATACTGCAGAACTAGAATAAAGTCCTGATAACAACAGTTACACCAGTCCCATGGTTTGTTTTGCAATGAATGCTTAGTAATTAAACACTACAGATAAAAAGAAATCCCAGGGAGATTAGCCATCTCTCATCTAGAGCAGAGATTGCAAACTGGTACCCGTGGGCAGAATCCAGCCCAGCGATTGAGAAACATTTGCTATCGGGAGCTGCTGCTTTGTTTTTAGGTGAGGAGAGACATATTTTAAAAGTCTGGATTTCAGGTCTTTCTCAGAAAATGGAAAAATTTCACAAAGTATGTGGCCTGCGTTTCTGCCTGACATCAGAGGGCTAGAGCTGCGTGGTCCCTCTCTTTCAGAAGGGGCTTGGCTATCCATTGGGCCACACTCCCCACCGTTCTACCTCGTCCGCATCATCTTATTGTACTTCCCTCATTTGCATCATCTGTCACTTCCTTGTTGACAGTTGAGTTTTGACTTCTGATCTAGATGCTGACGCTGTCTTGCCCTTCTAGGGAGAAAAATCAAGGAGAAAGGAAGGTCAAGAATGAGAAGTTAGAGGAGTTGGAGGAGCATCACAGGGTTTTACAAAGAGCCCTGGACTAGGATTAAGAGGACACAGATTTCATTCTGAGTTCCACCTCTTGTATCTCAAAGCCTCCATTTCTTCATCTACTAAACAGGATGTTTATTTTTGAATGAGATAGTATATATAGGAGCACTTGGTGTGTAACCTTGCCCAAAGTACACATTTTAGTTAGCTGGTTAGCCCATGTCTCCCAGTGTTCTTCTATAAAACCTAAGGCAACTGTGTTGTTCCCCTTCTGTGATTATTGATTGTCATGTCTGCTGTTTGTTTTTTTGTTAACTAGATTCCTTATGTCTCATTCAACTTTATATCCGCTAGCAGTACACTTGACATTTTGATGTGTAAAAAAATTGAGTGAATTCTGAGAATGGGGGAAGAGACTGGAGAAAAAGGGGATAAATGACCAGGCATCTCTTTTCTTTCCCTTTCTCAGATCCCCTCTTCTCTTTCCCCAGACCTTCGGCCTCCTACTTTTGCTGTGAACTCTAATTGCTTTTGAAGGCTGTCCACCTGTACTTAGCTGGACCACTTTGTGCCCAGGATGAAATTCTTAGGAAGTTAAGGAGGTGGTTCTTTGCTAAACATACCCCAGTTCCTTATTCAGGAGCTTATTATGATGTTTTCTTACAGCTCCAGAAACAGCTGTTAATGCCCAGAAACAGCTGTTAATGCCCGGAGCTTTGGTGTTGTTTTGCTTCATCACGACTCTGGTTTTCACCGAACACTTAGTATTTTAACATTGTTTTTCACTAACAAGTAATTTGCTCTTATGACCTAAGTAATACTCTCAAATTTTTATTGTAGTGATTTGTTACTCAGATGTATATTTTTTCTATATTTCTCAAAGAGGAAAAAAAAATCATAGAGGAGGGGGCGAAGTAGTGTGTAAGCTGACGCATGTTCTACCGGAACATCCGATCTGATTGCTTCAGGTCACACACAGCCTTTCATACTCAGTGTCAGCATGTGCAGCCAGTGTTGCCTCTTGTTACTGCATCATAATTATGCTTCCTTGTATCTGTTTGCGCACATGGCCTCTTCTGTATGTTTCCCAGCAGGGTCACTGTAGGCAGCGCTCTAAACTTGATCAGGAAACCTGGGGTTTTGTTCGCATTCTCTACTTACTGGCAGGAGGCCAAGGCCAAACATTTAAACTGTAAAAACTGCTAAATTGTGTTTGCTGCTTACCACATAGTGGGTACTGTGCCAAATATTCAATACATCCTATCTCAATGCTCCCAATAGCTTGTAAAGTAGATGTTTTTATGATCACTTCTATTATATAGATAAGAAAACTGAGTCAAATAGATTGATTAGGTAACTGTCTGGATAGAGCTCGAGCTAAAATTTGAGTCAGGCAGTGTGACTTCAAAACTTGTATTTTAAAAGTAATAACAGTAACATCGACAGCAATAATACTGCTATAGTTGCAGGAGTAACAATTTGGACTTACATAGAACGGGTTCTGTGTTAAGTGGCCCTCCAGTGCTTTACGTGTGTTAATTTGCTCTAACTCAGTGAGCTGTGCTTTCTTAGGTCATACAGGTATTATGAGTATTAAAAATAAATGTGTGTATATATTTATATGTGTATATTTAAAAGCTATGGAAATTGTAAATTATATATGTTCATATTAATGCTATGGGAATTATAATTTAATGTCCACACATGAGAATGAAGAATTTGTGATTTTGATTAATTCATAAACTTTAAAGTGACCAGAAAGGTAGTGTTTGCTGCAGGCAGGAAAGCTACATGTATATTAATTTCATAAAAACAGTATGACAGTAATAGCTTGTTCCTTTTTCAGTAAGTTTGCAGTTCAATTTCCATTTTATTCAGAACTTTTTACAAGACAGAATTCACACAGTGCTCTTACTCGGCAACTGTGTTCCAGCTTCCTGATTGGGAGGGCTGATCACCTGTTTTGTGCCCTAGGTCCTGCGGGTGCTCAGGTGACTGCTTGAACTGCATCCCTCCACGTTGCTACTGAATTAGGTGTCCGTGCACCGCCCCTGTTTGGCCGTGTTCTCCAACACCGGCTCACTCTGCTTCTGTGAAATTGTGTTTGCTGCCATCTCTGAGGACTCTTAAGGCGGCAGTGTTGTGGCCCCGACTGTACTTTTTCTTCTTGTATGCAGCCCGGTGAAAACATCAGAAGCCCTTATTAAATCACATCTGTTTGATCCGTGTTCCTAAACGAGATGGCAAGCTGCTTAAGACCTTTTCCTGTCCCTTAGACGTAGTCACAGCTCAATACTTGCTGATTGACTCTCAAGTTAAGGATTATTTTTATAGTGGCATATGGCAGGTTTAAAAAAAAAATTCTGGTAGTGAAAAACTTTTTGGCCTGTATCCATTTTCAGATTTTTCTAAAAGGTCTCATAGCAAATAAGAAGCAGCGGAACCATCTGTCGCTGTGCCTGGGAGGGATCTCAGCAGTCCGCCTTTGGGTCCCCGTCTTTGTGGAGGCTCGCCTTGCTGTGCCGTAATTAATTCAGCCCGTGGGAGTCCCTGTGTCGACGGGGCCCTGCCCCTGTGGGATGAGTGCCACTGCCTTTGTGTCACATGCCCTGTCATTGTGGAGCGGGTGACTTTCGTTCCGGCAGGGTCTCGATTTAACAGCGGGATCTTCTTCCGAGAAGCAGCATGTTTCCCTGAAAACAAATGGTGGATGAATTCTTTCTTGAGAATATGAAAAAACTATTCTAGATAAAAGCTTTTCTTATTCTCATGTTCAAAACAATGCTAAATGTTTGTAATTATACTGCCATTGAGTTGCTTGGTTCACTGGCTTCCTTCTTGCTTTGTCAAAGGTGGATTTTTTCCCCCATGGCAGGGAAATTTTATAAAGAATGTAATATTTAAAAAATGCCTGAAAGTCAAGAATACATACATCTTTATAAGCCTTTCAGTGTAGTCTAAAAGAAAGGGTATCAATGAGCTGGTTAGAGTTGGATTTGAATATCGTTTGTTCATCTTTTCTTATTCTTAGTTCCGTAAAGCCTGTGTTTCTCCTTCAGCCAGAGCTCCCTCTGCTCATCCATTTTCTCACTCTCTCGTCCCCGTCTTGCCAAACACTCTTCTCTGTCTGGTACCCATGTTAATGGTAAGCGGACTTTCTTGGGTTGTTCTTAATCTCTCCCCAGAATATGCTTCCGTCTCCTTGACTTAGTTTAGTTGTCTTCCCCTCCAGCTCTCTGCAGAAGGTACTGCCCGTTTTCTCTCACATCCTGCAACACTGGAGTCCAGAGACGTTGGCATTGTTTTTGGCTCCATTGTGACCACCGTTGTTCTCTATGATAATAATAACTATAGAGAGTGATGCTTACTGTTCCGTTACTCCTCTGTCATTGCCTCTACTTTTGCTTTGCGTTCTTGCTTTTATTCTAGTTTGACTGAATAATTTGGGGAGAAAGACTGGAATTCAAGGAAGAGCTAAGATGGGGTGGAACAGTGAGCTGTCCAGCAAGCATGGTATGGGATGACGCTTTTACTTTTTATAAAAACATGTGACTTCATTCATCAGCACTCAGTTCTGACAACACGGTTGAGTACAACACAGGTCCAAGATGATAACATAAGTTGGGATATTTAAGGGTAGAAATAATATTCCATTGGTGAGACATGTATTTACCATGAAATGTCTGATAAAGCAAGTCAAATGGTCCTCAGTTTTCCAAGAACCATTCCACAGCACTTTCATTTCTGGGATGGAGCGTCGGGAAGTCTGTTATTGCTCCAAGGATTTATTGAAGGAACAAACATATTAGAAGTCTAATTTAGGAAAAATGCTGGAATTTACTTGTGCTCACAAGTGTCGGTAACAAGTGTTACTGACCTGAACACAGAAGAAATACAAATCTCCTGCCTTCTGTTTAAAAAAAAATTATTTATTTTTAAAAAAGATTATTTATTTTTAGACAGGGGAAGAGGGAGAGAGAGGGAGAGAAACATCAATGTGTGGTTGCCTCTCACACCCCCCTTCCCCCTACACTGGGGACCTGTCCTGCAACCCAGGCATGTGCCCTGACTGGGAATCAAACCAGTGAACCCTTTGGTTCACAGGCCAATGCTCAATCCACTGAGCCACACCAGCCAGGGCTATTTATTTTGATTTTGATTTTTGATTTTAGAGAGGAAGGGAGGGAGAAAGAGAGGGAGAGAAACACTGATGTGAGAAACATCAGTTGGTTGCCTCTTACACGCACTCCAACTCTGAACTGAACCTGCAGCCCAGGCATGTGCCCTGACTGGGAATTGAACCAGTGACCTTTCGGTTTGCGGGATGATGCCCAACCGAGCCACACTGGTCAGGCCAAATCTACTCCCTTCTTTTCCACAACTTCATTTATTGGATAGATAAAACATGGGGTACCATGCTATTTTGAAAATTTTAATTATTAATAAGATTGAACAACTTTTTTTCCCGTTATTTACCCATTTAAAATTCCTCTTCTGACAAATTGTTTTTGGTGTGTGTGGCCTTCATAGGAAACTGCATGGCAGCACCTGCACTGAAAGAAGTGCCATAGTTTGAGAGTAACATTGTTTTCTAAGCAGTCTGTTTGATTAAACGTTTATAAGAACTGGATTACAAATAAAACCCAAAATGTTGATGAATAAGATTTTTCGATGAATAAAATTTTACATATATTTCCTCATTCTCACAGCGTTACATACCTAAGTGTGTGTAGTTTTGGCACTTGAAGAAACAGAACTAAAAGAAAAGACAACTGTATCTGCAGCATGGTACACACCATGTAGAGGAAATGCGGAGACTTAAATTCAGGGATCAGAAACTCAAAATTTTTCAGTGTAATCAAAATCTCCCTTAGAATTTTCCTTTCTGAGTCAAGGAAACAAGGAGACGTGTTTTGTTGACTCAGAAAGGAAAACACATTAGAAAAATTTATACTAGTTATTTTCTAATTCTGTAAACATCCCTGAAGGCCAGCGTCTTATGTTTCCCTCTGAGGGGATAAAAGTTCAGGACTATGGTTCTCTGTTTTGCTTCTTTTCCTTTTGTCAAGTGGTTACCTTCTCTGCGCGCTTGGCTCTCCTCTTGTGAACATAAGGCGTTCCATCTGCCCTTTTCAAAGTGAGGATTTACATCAAAGAAGACAGCGTTTGCTCTTACACTCCTGTCTTCTACACCAACTTAAAATTAAGAAAATGGAATTATCCAATAGCTCACGTGTAGCTCATTCAGAATTTATATTTCTGATTCATTTTTTGGCCCTGCTATCTGCTTTTGACCAATGTGTTGTGTTTTTGTTAAGCTAAAAATATATGAAAAGATCTCAGGACAAAAGCCTATATTTCTAATGCCCAGTGAGAAATCTGATTTAGAGGTCCCTGCTTGGGACACACTTGCATAGCACCTACCCCAGAGGTACACAGGGGTTTTCTTGACTTTTCTTCCCCCCTTCTTGTGAGCTTCCTGAGTCAGAGGTCCTTGTCGCACTTGTTTTTGTCTCTCCCCAGGCCCTGACACACGGTAGTGATCAACAAATGTTTGTTGAATGGAGGAGCTAAATCATAGTTTAGTTAATAAAAAAAGGTATACATCTCATCGTTTCGATTTTGCTAAACAAAAGATGCAGTAGTAGATTTCTTTCAGATAGGGGGGAAAAGTTATAATGAAAACTCATTAAGTCCCTCCACCTCCTTCTGTATAATGGTCACCTCTCCAAGCGCCACTGGGCAGGACCTGAGGAATACGGGGCAGGGGGTGCAGCTGACACTGTGGAGATCATGCATTATTAGTAGGAATCGTACGAAATTGCCATTTTTGTTAGTCAGAGATGAGAGAATATTGCCGTTCCACATGGGTCAGCCTAATATATTAAATGGAAAGGTGTGAGTGTGACAAAATTTAATCTATTTTGAGACCCTTTATTATCTGAGAACAACTGACATAGAAAAAGTCAAAGCAAAATGAATTCACTTAAAAATGAGGACCAGCACTTCACAGTAGTCAGGAAGAAAGAAGGAGTGATTGGAATCCTTTACAGACGTGTAAACATGAAAATATGTTGATTAAAATAGCAGTCAACAAATTTTTCAAATTAAAAATGAATGGCTTGTTGTTATCTGTGGCATAATTTATTGTTTTCTACAGAGAGGCGCATTACAACAACCTTCACGTCCCATCTGGCGCTTGTCGCGTTTCCTTAAAGAAATCTCAAACTAAATTTGAGGACTTTATTAACTTTTCCAAGCCTTTAAAAATATTTTGTCATTAAAATTATTTTCTTAAGAAGCATCTAAAATATAGATAGGCTTTCTTGTTTTCTTTTCATCAATTTTTTTTACAGCCTAATGCGGCCAGATCCTTATATTTCAAGGCCTTTGGGTGTTAGCGCGGCCATCCCCTGTGGACTTCATGAGATCGTGCTGGTGGCATGGTTCAAGTTTCATTGTGCGTTCAGTTTGCTGCCTTTGCTGTGTCTACGGCAATGCTCCGTGAGACTTAGCTGACTCTACGGTCTGTAGTTTTCTCTACTCAACCCACTTCCTTTGTCCTGGTTTCCTTTCTTCTTGGCAGTTATTATCTCCCAATTATATTTTTTGTTGTCCTTTGTTTTATCCCATCCGGTTTCCAGAATATGTAGTCTTAGACATCTGCATAAAGCATTTTAAGCTGTGAAATAGACCATATACGAATATACAAAAAAGTGCACAAACATGAAGCACCGTTTAACAAATAATATAAAGCCACTATTATGCCACCACCCAGGTGAAGGGAAAAAAATATTGTGAACACCCAGAGCCCCCCTTTATGCCCCTCCTCCATTGCAGCTTCCCCACCCCACGTAATCCATACTTTTGTCATAATAAGTTTCTTTTTAAAAAATATTTATTGAATTTATTGGGGTGACATTGATTAATAAAATTATATAGGTTTCAAGTGTCCAGTTCTATAATGCATCATGTGTGTATTGTACTGTGTGCTCACCACCCAAAGTCACATCTCCTTCCATCACCATTTGTCCTCCTTTACCCTCTTCTGCCTCCCCTCACCCCCTTTCCCTCTAGTACTCACCAT
This sequence comes from Macrotus californicus, assembly GCA_007922815.1. NCBI lineage: Eukaryota > Metazoa > Chordata > Mammalia > Chiroptera > Phyllostomidae > Macrotus > Macrotus californicus. Next base: position 950 of record VMDR010025227.1, on the reverse strand, counting down.
ACTGTTGTTTGAGGTTTTTTTGTTCTTAATCCCTTTACCTTTTTCACCTAGCCCCCAAACCCCGCCCCCCAACAGGTGTCAGTCTGTTCTCTGTATCTATGAGTCTGCTTCTAATAAGTTTGTTAGTTTATTTTGTTCATTAGATTCCACATATAAGTGAAATCATACGGCACTGGACTTTCTCAGACTGGCTTATTTCACTTACCATAATATTCTCCAGGTCCATCCATGCTGTCACAAAAAGTAAGATTTCCTTCTTTTTTTATAACCAAGTAGTTCCATTGTGTAAATGTATCACAGCTTTTTTATCCCTTCATCTACTGATGGGCAGGTGGGCTGCTTCCACATTCTTGGCTATTGTAAATAATGCTTCAGTGAACATGAGGGTGCAAGTATTCTTTTGATTTAGTGTTTCGGGTTTCTTCATTATATTCCCAGAAGTGGAATTGCAGGGTCATAAGACAGTTTAATCTTTGTTTTTTTTGAGGAAATACCATCCTTTTTTCCAAAGTGGCTGCATACTAATATTCTTTCATAGTTTTACCACATGTGGTGTAGTTTTGTCTGTTTTTGAACTTCACTGGAATGGATTCACATTGTACACATTCTTTCATGCCTTACTTGTTTCATTTAACATCTTTTTGTGAGATTCTCCAGGTTTTTGCATATAATTGTAGTTATTTCATTACTCTCTCGTATCACATGGTGTGATTATAACACAATCTATTAATCTACTCTTCAGTTGATGGAGTTTTGGGTGACTTTCATTCTTTGGGCCATTATGAACAGTGCTGTTATGAACATTTTACCATGTTCATGAATTTCTACTAATATATATAATGGCTGTGGCATAGAATATACCTATCTTCAATATTTTTCCAAAGTGATCATACCAATTTACATATCTGCCAGTAGCGTATCAGAATTCTCTACCCTCGCTCTCATGGATA
>VMDR010025226.1:0-14604 GCA_007922815.1 Macrotus californicus | reverse complement strand
CATATTTCTCCTATAAAACCATCACATTCTTTACTGGAATCTTTTAAATAGCCAACTTGACCTTCACATTCACTACTGGCCTTCATTAAAGAATGACACACCAAATGTTGGTGAGGATGTGGAGTAATTAACCCCCATACAGCACTGACGAGAGTATAAAATGGTAAAACCACTTTGGAAAAGGGTTCAGCAACTTCCTATAAATAGTAGTTGTCAAAGTGTGATCCCTGGACTAACAGCATCCACATTATCTGGGAACATGTTGGAAATGCAAATTCTCATAACCCATCCAAGATGTCCTGTATCAGTAACTCCAGAAACTGGTACAGCCCCTACGAAGAACACTGTGGAGGTTCCTCAGAAAACTAAGAAGGGAATCACCAAAGGCTCCAGCAATCCCACTACTGGGTATAGCACCACAGAAATTCAAATCAGGATCTCAAAGGGATGTCTGCACTCCCATTCTCACTGCAGCATTATTCACAACAGCCAGGACACAGCAGCAACCTAGCTGCCCACTGATGGATGAATGGATAAAGAAAATGTGGTATGCATCTAAACAGGGTATTATTCAGCCTTAAAAAAAGAAAATCCTGCTGTTTGTGACATCATGAATGAACCTGGAGGACACAATATTCAGTGAAATAAGCCAGACACAGAAGGACAAATACCACATGACACCGCTTATATAAAGAATCGAAAACAGTCAACCTCACAGAAGCACAAAGTGAAATGGTGAGTACCAGTGGCTGGGAGAGAGGCAAACAGGGAGGGGTTAGTCAGAAGATGTAAAGTGTCATATTACAAGATGAATGTGTCCTACAGGTATTCTGTACAGCAGTATAGTTAATGCTTGTAGTTAACAATACTATAATATATACTTGAAATTTTCCTAAAAGTGTAGATCTTATGTTCAGTGTTCCTACCACTAATAATAACAATAATAAAGACAAAACAGGAGGAAACTTTTGGAGTTGATGGATATGTTTATGGCATAGATTATGGTAATAACTTCATGAATGTATATTTATCTCTAAACTCATTAAGTTTATACGTTAATTATGCACAATTTTTATATGTCAACCACACCTCAATAAAGTATTTTAAAGAAACCTCCAGCAATAGGGCCAGCAGTCTGTGTTCAACCAGCCTTCCGGGTGACTCGGATGCACGCTCAAGTTTGAAAACACTGTAATACAGGTAAGCATACTTCTATAGCTGCCTATGATCTGGTAATTTCACTCCTGGGTATTTGACAGACGTGTAAACAGGTGTCCACAAAAAGATTTTTACAATAAATTTCATAGTTCTTTTATTCAATATTATCCAAAAATTGGAAACAACCCAAATGCCCCTTAGCGAGATGAATTATAAATTGTGGTGTATTCATACAGTAGAACGTAATAATTTAAAAGAATAAACTATTGCTACCCCTGACAACACAAATCTCATAGGCATATGCCTAGCAAAAGAAGCAGGACATAATACATTACTCCATTTGTATTAAGATCTATAACAGGCTAAACTAATCCAGGGCCACAAAAAAAGTCAGAAAGGAGTCTGCAGAACTGCGAGTGGGAGGCAATGATGGGAACAGGCACAACGGAAGTCCCTGGGGTCATGGTGAGGCTCTACAGCTCACGAAGGGAACACGCGTGTGTCAAGACTCACTGAATAGTACACAAGGTTTGTATATTTCATTGTAGGAATTTTTTAAAAACTGAGTGCTACGGGGTCCATAGAAAATAAATAAGCTTTTTTCAAGATGTGTTCCTAAGGCAACAATCTTAAGATTCCACATACAGGGTGGGGAAAAAGTAGGTTTACGGTTTTTCATGTGGAAATAATACAACAATTAATAAACAATAATAGAATAATAAACTCTGTTTCACATACTCACAACTGTAAACCTACTTTTACCCCACCCTGTATGAGTGAAATCATGTGGTACTTGTCTTTCTCTGTCTGACTTACTTCATTTAGCACAATGCCCTCTGGGTCCAACCATGTCACCACAAATGTTAAAATTTCATTCATTTTTATGGTCGAGTAATGTTCTACACCATATCTTCTTTATCTAAGCATCTACTGATGAGCATTTAAGTTGCTTCCATGTCTCGGCTATTGTAGATAATGCTGCAGTGAACACAGGGATGCATATATCTTTTCAAATTAGTGTTTTGGATTTCTTAGTACAAATACCCAGAAGTGGAATTGCTAGGTCATACGGTAGTTCTATTTTTAATTCTTTGAGGAGCCTCCATACCACTTCCCATTGTCAGCTGTACCAATTTGCAACCCCACCTACAGTGCTCAAGGGTTTCCTTTACTCCACATACTGGCCACCACTAGCTGGCTGTTGATTTATTGATGATGGCCACTCGCACAGGTGTGAGGTGATATCTCATTGTAGTTTTAATTTTCATTTCTCTGATGACTAGTGACATCAAGCATTTCTTCATATGACTACTGGCCATCTCTATATTCCCTTTGGAGAACTGTCTATTCAGGTCCTCTGCTCATTTTTTAATTGGACTGTTTGGTGGTTGTTTTGGTTGTATGAGTTCTTTATAAATATTGGATATTAACCCCTTATCAGATGTATATTTGGTGAGTACCTTCTCCTAATGGATAAGTTTTCTTTGCATTTCAGAGAACAAATTGGTGGTTGCCAGATGGGAAAGGGGGTTGGGGGACGGGGTGAAACTGGTGGGAATTAAGAAGTACAGATTGGTAGCTACAAAATAGTCATGGAGATATAAAGTACAGCACAGGGAGTACAGTCAATGATACTGTACTAACGGTGTATGGTGCCAGGTAGGTGCCGGACTTATTGGGGGAGCACTTTATAAATGATATAAATGTGTCTAGCTACCTTGCTGTACAACTGAAAAGCCAACTGTAATCTACCAATAAAAAAGACACTAGTCCTAAGGGATGTGCTAAGTAAAACAAAAGGCTCTAGCATAGAACAAGTGCGGAGAACACCCGATCATATCACATCTTTGGGAAATACATAACGCACAGAAAAACAAAGGTGCTGATAATCTATAGCCCACTGACACTGTATCAAATTAAACATAAATAAGCTTACTTCTGAGCTTATTTCACAAAAATTGCAGTTTTGACATTTACTTCTTATTTCTTTCTAACTTATCATGGTAAATCTAAGCATTCTGAAAGACAAATAACACTCTTAAAATCGACAGCGCCAACTTTGTTCTTAAAGAACCTCAGCATACGGGAAGGATCATCTAATGAACTGAGCTACCCGGCCAGGCAACAGTGCTAACCTCTGATGAGAAAAGAAAACCAGAAACTAATTGAGACAGATGTGAGTTTTCAAAGAACATGTTCAAAATTCATTTTTAATAACCGAGTGCCAAGTCACTTCCAAAATTTCTGTTGAAAGGAAGCCCTAAACAAAGATTTTTTCATATTACAAGACTGTATCATGGCAAGCCTACAATAAAGTCATTAGGGGGAACTGTACTTATGACTTTAAATGTTAATTAATGTTGATTACTTCCAATAATACATATTAGATTAAGACTTTATTTTCTGGCAGCTAGTCATGAGTTACTTTATTTCCATAACAGGGATTTTAAAAGTTACATAAGATACTGAAGGAACAGTCTAAGGTGTCTGTCTCTGTGAAGAAAGAGCATTAAATGCTCATTTGCAGACTTTTCGAAATAGTGAATTCTACAAAATAGGACCTTCTATGCCCTTGGCAGTAGGAGAGTAGGGGAGGGTTTAATTTCTCTACAGGCTAACTACAGGAGGTCAAGGAGTTACAAACTTACTTCCAAGAGGAAGGGACACTAGAAAACACATTTCATTTTCTGATGAGGAAGACAATATAAACTTTTAGGTCATTTTCCTAAGCAGTAGTTTATTTCGGTCTAGTAATTTCCCCATTTCCTCTGTGCCTCTCCCAGAGAACATTCTCTTTGAGCCTTCTTCCAAACCTTCTCTTCCTAGCTGTGGGACCATGGCGGAGGCAAGGCAGCTGAGCTTCATCTATAAAATGGAAACAATAATTCTATCTCATGGAGCTGTTGCAAAAACTAAAAGTGAGATTACAATATAGAACATGCTAAGGCCATGATCAGGGCTCACTAAGCAGGGGAGGAAGCACCTCCACGCCCGGTATTGGGAGTGCGCCTGTCTTCAAAGGACAACACCCGTGAGCCCAGCTGAGCTAGCGCTCTGCAGAATCATTGCTCTGCCACATGAGACCAAAGTATAAGGACTCTGCCCTATTGTCCTGTGAAGATTTGGGTGCAACTCTCAAATTGGCATGTATAGATAAATGGACCTATAAACTTACTTGAGAAGGAAAGACTGATTTCACAAACAGCACATAAAATAAAAATGCTAATCTGTAGTAGTTTTTCCTTAAAATGCTGGGGCATGAAGAGATGAGGATAACAACAAATGAGAAAATGATTAATTAAGAGTTCTTCCCTATGTTTACAACTCAATATTTCACTGAGAGTGAATTTTTATGTTATCTGCACAGACCAATTTTTGCTCTAATGTAGTTTCTCCTAGGGTACCTTACTTGAACCTATGATTTTAAAAAGTTTTCCTTTAATGCACTCAAGTTATATCTCTCCAAAATCATCCCCTGTAGGCATCTGATTAGTCTGCATTTCGCTCTCCCTCTTGATGACACTTGACTTTCTCTCTGCAATTGTTATGAGCAGTTGTGTGCTAATGATATTCCACCTATAGATTAGCTCTGAAGCATCAAAAGGAATTATTTAAGTTATCCTTTTTTAAGTCAATATAAGAATATCATACCAGCTGGAAGATCATCCAAAGGAAATTCAAAGAGTCTCGATTTGTAGACCGAATGAAAACGGAAATCCGCCTGAAACAGCACAAACAGCAGAGATTAAGCGTGTACTTCCAGCTACCTCCAGGCTCAGGCAATCATAGCTGGAGAAGCTGGAACTCTTCAAAGAACCGTAACTTGGCTACACATTCCCCTGGGTTTAAAGAGGCAATGAGCCATTGCACCAAAGCTCCCGCTCACGCCTGTATTCTCCCAGGACCAGAGCAGCATCCTATTACAAGCAGAATGCCTTCACAAACAATGAAGCCAGAGCCTATGGTAATGGAAGATAAATGAATGGGCCTATTCCCCCAAGGAGAAGTAAGACATCTGGGAAAATGGGTTAATGTTTTTTATGACTGGTTCCCTTTCACGGACTCCCTGCCTTGCTCTCAGAGTCAGAGAGCTTTGCTAGGTAAAGACTGCAGAGCTAACACTTTCCCTCATAGTGGGGAGCATGCTGGCTGGTTCAGCACAGGCCCACATGAACCTTACTACAAAATTCAAGTGTTAATACAAAGTTCTGTGAAAAGCCAACAGATAAAAAAAGTCATGTTTTGTCTAAGAAAAAAAATTGGTGAACATTCAAATAACTTCATCAGGCTTCGTTCAATTACTGAAATTATGAGGGTATGTGAAAGTTGAGGACATGTGGAAAATGTTAAGACAGGAATGAAAGAATCTGGATAGAGGCAGAGCTAGAGGCCCTTATGATTATAGCTCAGGGACACCAACCAATTTTACTAAGCCATCAATGACATGGTCGAGTGACAGGAGAGCAGACAGTAGGGACCCAGAAAATAATATTCAATTCCAATAGTTTTCCAAACAATATTATGGGTAGGAAATGTTTCTTGAAATTATGCCTCTCCAAACATTTGACTGATGTTCATGATTTAAGGAAGAATATTTGTATATACAGAGCTAGAATAGAAGTGGACTGTTTTTCTAATTTGTGGGAAATGAGAAAATCTAAATTTCTCTAAACTTTTATCAGCACAAGGCTTTAAAGACAAAAGGCAATAGACAAAAATCTCAAGTCTAGAAAAGAAAGGGAAGGTGGAAAATCACAAACCTGTGGTTTTGATCTGTTACAGAATAAATGTTTGCATTTTTCCCCTCTAAATTCATATGCTGAAGCCCTAACTCCCAATGTAATTGTATTTGGAGTTAGGGCCTGTGAGGAAATGATAGGGGTTGAAAGAGGTTATAAGGGTGGGTCCCTAACTCCTCAGGGCTTGTGCTGCTTTGAGAAGAGGGAGGAACACCAGAGCTCTCTCTCTCTCCCTGCCATGGGAGGACACAGCAAGAAGGCAGCCGCCTGCAGCCTACGGAGGAAAGCCCTCAACCAAGGCACCAACCCTGCTGACACCTTATTCTTGGACTTCCAGTCACCAGCACTGTGAGAAAATAAAATTTCTGTTGTTTAAGCCACCCAGAATTTTGTAATGATATCCTGAGCAGAGTAAGACAGATTCACAGCACACGATGGTGGAGATAGAAATGGAAGCTTCAGAACACCTCTGAAGGAAAGCGTTTTCAACGTAGAGGAGGAGTAAAAGATGGATTTAAAAAGGAAAAAAAGAAACTTGTGGCTTTGATGTACTCAGTATTTACTTTAAATAATACGTATGTTGAAATAAAATAAAGCAGAGAGAAGAAAAGGAGGGAATAGAGCTCCCGGCATCGCGTTCACGTCTGCCACAGCAAACAGAAGAACACCTACTTGGGAGGGGTCGTTTTCTTCTGGCTCAATGAGGTAGGTGTGGTTCCCGTCGTAGAACATCCCACTGCCAAGAACAAGAAAATAATTAGGCACGGCTATCAACGTCTGCCTCAGAACAAAGTCATTTTAAATCAGCGACAGCCAGAGGACCGGTTTACTTCTCAACACCCACTTCCCAGCTCCGCCCGTCGCCACCACCGTACCACAAACCACACACACCTCACGTACACACAAGCACCACATATTATACACCACACACGCAGACCACACCATGCATCACTCACACACACACAGAACCCCCGCATGCCACACGTGACACCTATACCACACACACACCGCTGAGAGGGAAAGGCCCGCCCTCTGATTCCCCACAGGCTGCAGGGTCTCCTCATGTAGGCTATTCCTCAGGCTCAGAATTACCATTCTCTAATTGTGGGCCATAATTCCTCTCTCCAACATGTAATTCTAAAACTTTAATATGCAAGTAGTCAACCGGAGAGCTAGTAAAGATGCCAAACTTTCAGGGCCTTCCTCGGATTTCTGGGCTGCTGCCCAGGAAGCTGCATTTTAAACAAACCCCAAGTGACTCTGATGCCCGATGTCAGGGACTATCCTGAGAACTGCCTACCTACCACACCCATGGAAGATGTCATAGTAACAAGAGCTGACACACTTCAACAGCTTACCATGAACTACATACACTCATTTAATCTTTCCCACAAATTTGTGAGGGAGGAACGACTATCCTCATTTTACAAGTAAGGAAACCGAAGCCCCAAGAGACAAAGTAACTTGCCCAAATTATAATATCAGTGAGAGCAGAGGCAGGAATAGAGTAGGCAGATTGGCTCCTGAACGGCTTGTCTCCAATTGGCTACCCACCGTCATTGTCATTCACTGAACAGACACTTAGAAAGCGGAGAGTGCGCACTGCTCTGGTGCTGGGGACACAGCACCGAACAAAACAGACCAGTTCTCTGCCCTCATGGTGCTGACGTGCATTCTAGGGAGGGCAGAATATATACATAATCAACAACTCAATACGTAGGACCTGGTGATAAATTCTAGGGGAGAAAGCAAAGCAGGTTAAGGTCAGTAACTGGGGCCAGAGGATTGAACATAGGGACCAGGGACAAAAGATTATTAATTTACATGGAGGGTCAGAGCAAGGCTCCACAAAGATGGCATTTAAGCCAAGACCTGAAAGAAGTGATTTGGTGAGCCATAAGGATGTCTAAACAGAACACATTTCAGAATCGAGCCCTGAGGTGAGAGAACCTTGGCGTGTCCCAGGAACACCGAGGACATGGTGGGCTGGGGCGGAGTGGGTGAGGAAGGAGTGCTATCATGTGAGATCAGAGAAACAGGCTGGCTGTAGGGTCTTCGCATTTACTCTGAAAGAGATGAGGAGCCACTGCAAGGTTCTAAGCAGAGGGGAAACACAACCTCCCTTAAATTTTAGAAACACTGCCCCAATGGTCATGGTAGATATTTCCATTATTACCACCTAAGCGACCATCTTCTTTCACCATCTAATCCAGGTGAAAGAAGATGGTTGCTTAGGTGATAATAATGAAAATAGTAAGAACAGGTCAAATTCTGGCTGTTTTTCCAAAGCAGATCCACTGGGACTTGTTCATGATGTGAAACGTATAGAGGAAAGAGTCATGTTGTGAGGACTCCGGGCTTTGACCTGAGCCACTGGAAGAAGGAACTGCCATTTAAAAAGATGAAAACAGCTGCAGGAAGGACAGAACGGGGTTGGCACCAGGAAGCCGGATGCAGGGAGCAGGGTGTAAATCTGGAGTTCAGCGTTGGACTTCTGGGCCTGGAGATGACTATCAGCTAACGGAGAAATCCTCTGGAGGGCATTTTAAGCTACAGATGGCCTCAATTCTCACTCAGAGAGATCCTGATAGCCACTCCTTTCAGTGGAACACGGCCCTTCTACTGAGATCAAGCCCCTCATGATGCTGAAGGAATGTGTCACATCATTCGGTCAGGGGGGAAGCTGTAATCTTCTGCCGTCGTTTTTCAGCGTTAGGTGGAAATGACTGCAAGACATCCAAGCTTTAAACAAGGAACAGTATGGGTCTTTCACTGATGGCTTAAGTGGAATCAGTCGGTTTCCCTGAGCTATCATCATAATGCCTCCAACCAAATTCTTTCATTCATGCCTTAACATCTTCCACATGTTCTCACTGTTCATATACCCTTAGAATGCTATTCTCGCATCTCTAAGGTTTTCAAACAAGAGTGCATTTCCTGAATTTGGATGACATAGCATTTGGAATTTAAAGCTGAACAGATGCAGTTTGTAATCTACTGGGTCCGGCACAAATAACACGCCCTTTTTAATTACAAAATCATAAGCATATAATTCTGTAACATAACAATATCACATGCAAGCACACCATGTGACATTTTAGGTTAAATGTTCAAATTAAAACTATAAATTATTACATCCATATTACCCTACCAATCACACTTCAAGCAGGCGTTACTTCTGCCAGAGCCTGTATCACTGGCAATACATGCTTAAGGAATCAGTGGGGAAAGCCTTTTCAAAACAGTAGACCAAATATGGTGGTAACATTCTTTCTGCTCCTGTTAAGACCTGGCCAGACCCACTGAGAAAGTTATATAAAACCATTCCCTTCACCACAGCCCATGTGGTAACACTAATTAAGTTGCAAGCACTTTGCTTTGTTTAACTAGTACTGGGCGTTACTTCCCCTTGCATTAGGTTAATGTCCAATGTGAAGATCGATTACTTTTACTGGGTTTAAACATCATGATATACAATGTACAGAAAGCAGATTCTGTCACCATCTCACTCAGAGAGATCCTGACAGACACTCCTTTCGGTGGAACACGGCCCTTCTACTGAGATCAAGCCCCTTATGAAGCTGAAGGAATGTGTCATATCATTCGGGCAGTGGGGAAGCTGTAATTTTCTCCCGTCGTTTTTCAGCTATAAGATTCTGGTTCCTGATATTACATACGCCATGACAATTTCTTTAACAATTAAAAGGCATCTGTGTTTTGTTTGCCTTATTTGAGGACTGATACCTTTCTGTTATATTTACATAAATTCCAATAAGTATATTGAGACAATAACGTGGAAAATGCTTGATAGAAACCTACAGCTAGGACTAAGTCAACTGAACAAAAATTGTGAAGGCTGATCACAGTGTTTTCAAAGAAAAGAGACATTCTTACAAATTGCCACAAGAGGGCAATAAACTTACATTTGATTCCATTCTTTTTTTTATTTTACATTTATTCTTCATTTAACTTTTAAAACACTACTACAGTTGAATATTAAAACAAAAACAATAGCAACTAGTGAGCATATCACGATTACAGTCCTTCATTCATTCACCACTGTATATAAAATGCCAGCAGTTGAGTGTTGCTCACTGGCCGCATTAAGAGGTCTGACACTGGACACCGCCCCCAGGATGATGTTCATCATCCTCATATGCTTCTCCATCATAATGGCGCCATCTTTCTTGATGTGGATCAAAGTCCACCAGTTCTACCTGGTCCATTTCATCAGTCTCTTCTACTTCCTTCCTTTCAGGTAGGAGTTTTTCCAGCAAAGAGGGTTTATCAGGAGAGAGAAGGCCATTCTCAGGAAAGCTGACCTTAAACTCGATGATTAGGTGACCCTTTTCATACGGTCTATGATAAATTGGCATGTCTTCATTTATCACACACGTGACACCTCCATGCTTGACAATCTGACCTGGATGACAGGTGATGACTATGGTTCGGTTGTCAAGAGTAGCTGTTGGCTTCTGGAAGCCACACAATGCTTCAACCAGCTGTCCATACACATGGAAGGTCTTCTCCTCGCTGAGTGAACACAGTATGGTCCTTCTGATCTAAAACAACGATAGTATCTCCTGGCTCTAGTCCTGGTTCTTGGTCTCCTTCACCATGGAATGCTATCTTCTGGCCATCTTTCATGCCTTTGTCAGTATGAACTTCTAGAATCTTCTCTCGAACTACCTTCCTTCCATTGCAGCTTTTATATCTATCTTTAGGACCGATCCGTTCCCCGTGGCCCTGGCACCCCATGCACACAGACTGAATTTGCTGAACCACTCCAGGTCCTATCTGATGAATTCTTATTTGCATGCCAGAACCTCGGCAACTGGGACAGCACTCTACTGCTCCTTTCTCACCACCTCGTCCTTCACATTTGTCACACATCACTTTCTTTTTCGGAGCTAGTTTTCTTGTTGCACCACTATATGAATCTGCTAAGGCTGCCGAGAGCTGGTACACAGCATTTTTCCCTCTCCTTTCCCTCTGTGTCCTCATCCTCCAAAACCACGTCAAAGATGTCCATGGGGAGCCCAAACCACCACCTGCTCCACCGTCTTTAATTGCCTGTTCTCCTCCTTTATCATAAAATTCCCTTTTCTTTGCATCAGAGAGCACTTCGTAAGCTTGAGAAATCTGTTTAAACTTCTCTCCTTCATTTGGATTCTTATCAGGGTGGTACTTCAAGGCCAGCTTCCTGCAAGCCTTTTTCAATTCTTCCTGGGTGGCATTGGGTTTGACCCCCAAAACATCATAGTAGATGGTTTCTTTCACCATTTTTGACAGCAGGTGAGCGGGCTGAGGCAGGTGTGGAGGAGCGGGAAAGAGCGCGTCACTGGGGGCAGCTCCGAAAGCCGCCGCTCCTCTGTTTCTCACCGAGTGTTCTGGAAAGTTCCCTGATTCCATTCTTTAAGATTCCTATAGTTAACAGGATTTTGTCTTAATGTCAAACATACCAAGACCAAAATATTACCCATTAGTCCTTTGAATTTGAAAAAAAAATGCTTTTTCAGGTTTTTTATGTAGGAGATAAAAATCTGATTATTTTCCCTTTGTGTCCAACTGAATTAAATACATCAAAGAAACTGGAAAATCTTAATATATATTTGGTAATTTATAAAAGATAAATTATGTATGATATAACATATCTCATATCTAAATCACTGCAATTGAGACAAAGTAAATTATTTAATATTCAGTAATTTCTATCAGTAATTTCTGTTCGGAATGTAAAATCAAGACAAGAAGCAATAATAAAAACAAAAAGGAACTAGAGTAAGTTTTTCCAACATGTTCATAAAAGTAGAAGAACACCCAAACATGCTTAAACACAATCCTGACCGCACTCCAAGACACATGGTGGGTTTTCTGGTTGTTTTTGTGTAGTTTCAAATGAAAAGTTTTCTAAAGGTAAAGGTAAATTTTTCTTACTTAAACAACTGAAGTAAACTCTGAGTTCTACTCCTGACCTCATCACAAAAATTCCCTTAAATTCCCTTTTCCATCTTCCTTCATGTGACTATGTAGGCTCAGTAGCAAGCAGTGGTCTTAGGTTCTCAGCTCTAGCAGATCCCTTGGAAGGCAGCGGTACCTCCTCTCCGATTGTCGCAATATCGTGTCCATTCAAAAAACTGGGAGGCAAACTGGAATAAGCACTAGGCAAGATGCTTACAAAGTGACTTTGGATTGAGATTTTTAAGAGGAAGGGAGAGGGGGGAAAGACGCTTATTTTTTATATCATTCTCCTACAAGATACATTTGCCATCACAAATGTGGACAGGCCTGGTGTACTAGTCCGTGCTGATAGCTGTGCTCACCTGGAAATCAGAACAAATTTACTGCTGAAGGCAAATTCAACATTTCTTTTCCCAGATAAGAAAACTAAGCCTTTCAGATACTAGGTATGGATTCCTGTTTGTTAAAAGTGTCTCTCTATTCAAATAATTTATTTAAAATAAGGAAAGTAGTCTTTTAGAATAAGCCAAGAGAAGTCCTCCAGCGTGTCAGGCACGTGGCTTCCTTTTCTGGCTACTTCGCTGACCTTCCCTCTCCCTCCTTTCCTCTGACACACCTGCTGCCAGGGCCTGACCACAGGTACCATTTAGGCGGACCAGCTACATTTTCTGGCCTTTCCCATTAGATCTCTTCCCGTGATTTCTTTAAGACCTGTCAATCTAACCCCTCTCTCGGAAGATTCCACCAAACCCCATTCTGGGCCCACCCCACCTTCCTCAGGGGCATTTTTCCGGAGCCCTCCAGCACCACCTCATCCGTCAGTGCCCACTCTCAGCTAGCATTTCTCTCAATTTTTTCTCTCTTAAAGAAAACAAATATACCTATCATATTCCATAGTAGGAAGCTGAGCTAGATTTAGCTGCCCCCCAACCCCCCAGACTGAGCTCCTAGGGGCAGAGTGCACGTCCTCACCACCTAAATATTCCTACTGGCCAGCACAGAGCAGACACTCAATAACTGCTAGGTAGATGAAAAAGCCGTATCTCTAACTTGGTAACAGGAAGTATTTTAAATTTGCCAAACAAAAATTTAACAAAACTGAATTAAAGTGTTGGCCCATTCTGTGTCAAAAAAAAAAGAAAAAGTAAAGCAAGTCCGAAGGAACTGAGATGATTTAGCTTCGGTAGAACGCTGAGGAATGACAGTGGCTTTGTAAGGGGTTACAAGACAAATGCGAGACGGCCACCTGTGCATCACCCTTATCCACAGGACAGAGGAAGTAGACGTATTCCCACGCTGAACATCAGCAAACATTCTTTGATAATGAAGGTTATGAGAAAGGAAGCAAGCGCCACCCCCCGCCCCCCGACCTTCCCCAGGAAGGATGAACTTCGATCCTTGGAGATTTCTGAGAACAGAAGAGCCCTCCCACGGTTTTCGGAGGGTCAGGGGGGATTTTAGCTGAAAAAGCAGCTGAAACACATGAGTTCTCAAGGTCACTTGCAACCTTTTCTCTTTGCGGGAGGAGTCAAGAGCTTCCACCTACAGAAAGCTCTGTTGTCCTACAAAAATAGAAAAACTGACATCAAAGTGAAGTAACCGTAGAACTGCTACCCGGAGGCTAAACATCCACAGAAACAGACCAAAGTTACTCAAACCACTCCGGTCTCAACTTGGATGAATCTAGAAAAATGCTTCAAACACCACTAGAAGGTATCATATCGTAATTCCAACGCCCTGGGTTTCTGCAACTCTAATTTTAAAATAGGTTTGGTTTAGAAACCACAGAAAAGATCAGATCCGTCACTGGCGTCAAGTTATTTCTTGACACAAAATAGACATTTTGACTGCAGTGAGTTACAGATAAAGAAAATAAGTGATCTGAAAAACTAGACAGCACAAAGAAGATACCGTGCACACTTACTGAAGTCCGTGGCATGTGGACAACGCAACAAATGAGGCAGGGATTCCTCGGATGTGGCCCTGGTAGTAACAGTGCTCTCCTCCCTGAAAACAGAATAGAGAACATAAGTCACTGCCATCACAAGGCGAATCCGCCGCATCACTGCGCAGGGGCCTGCCACACTGCGCCTCCACATGTAAAGCTCCGGACAGGGTTTCGTTACTCAGATTAGGACTAGCAAACCATTTCTAACAGAATTACGCACAAAAACTCCCAGTGAGCTGACTCAAAGAAAGACAGGAAAATAAAAGTTGACTTAACTCTCTCTTTATGGAGGTGATGAGAGAAGGAACAAAGAAACAGGTACTAAAATACGCACATGGCTCTTGTACCAGAATAAATTTAACCATCTATTTCCCCAGTCATGAGAAACTCAACATGGAGCAGCAGCAAGACTATGCTTTCCCATAAAGCTCAGTAAGAATGCACATAAATCAATCAAGAGTCACTAAATTAAACCGATGGAGGAGAATGCTTATCTTTACAGTGTTCCTGTCAAAACTTGACAAGTTTATACTAAACTTGACAAGTTTTTCTCCAACCAGGAACGGCTTTACCGGTGAGCAGTCTAGGGTAGGGCTGGAAATTGAGAAGTTGCTTCCTGCAGCCAGTTACATTAACCAAATTCCACCAACTCATTTCCTTGGATTAAATGTTCCTGGAAAACATAAACGTAAATCCTCTGCCCTCTCAGGGTGGTGCCTTCAGTTTTAAATACTTGCTACCCATTGTGTGGTCTAGAAACCAGTAGCATTTAGATCACGGGGGGGGGGGGGGGGGGGG
>VMDR010025225.1:0-14602 GCA_007922815.1 Macrotus californicus | reverse complement strand
TAAAAAAAATAATCATAAATAAAGTTTTCAAGAAACTCTCAGTATTGTTAATAATCTGCATGGCATGACATATGATGCTGAAGTCTATACTTTTCAAAAAATTGCAAATCTGTTTCCTTACAGACCTTAAAATTTATTAGAAGAGACAGAAAATGAACATTTGAAAAAATAAAGTGTGATGTATACTCTGATATGGAAACTATATAGGATGCTGACTTGTGGATTTTGCATACAATGTTAATGTAAATATCAATCTTGTTTACTGCTGTTTTTGCTTTTTGTAAAGGCTTTTAGCACGGAGGACTCTAGCTTTGTCATGCTTGGTAAGAAAGCGCAAGTTTGTGATCGCTTAGATGGTACGTTATTAACTATATCACAAACTTCTGAAAATATAAAGACTGTCACCCCATCAGTAGCAATATTTCAGTAGGGTAAAGGAGAAGTTTTTAACACATGCTCTTCTTTAAAATAAATAAATCAACAGACAAACCAACCAAGTATAAACGAGTCAGTAATCCTGGGCTCCTTCCTCTGCGGCATGAAGGCTCTGGGCTCCTCCCTTTCCCTCCTGTTTGGTTAGACACTGCCCCTCACCTGCAGGCCTCTTCTGTCCTTAGTTAATCATTCTTGCAAATAATGTTACATGGGATATAATTCAGGATATAATTCAGTGTTTTCCTAATATAAGAAAATAATGGTCTGGCCACCATAGCAAAAACATCAGTGATTTATATCACAAGTGAGTACTATACTGCGTGCTTTTTCAGAACTAAGTAACTGCATCTTATCAGTCCACTGGAACACTGACTTCCTGAAACTAAAATACCAGCATCTGGCAGTGGGTATATATTCAAAATACTGATATCATGTTTGCAAGAATCAAAAGTGATTCCTTAAAGGCATTTTATTTTAGATAATAGGAAAATCAGTTATTTAAAAGAGGACAAGCTATTATGGCATTAAATTTTAAACATGTACTTTAAAAAAATCATAGTTATTCCAAGTCCTATACCATATCATCTTGGTTTTCTTTTCTTTAAAAACAAAAAACAAACAAACAAAAAACAGTATTTTTCAAACTTGTCGATCTTCGCAATTCTGCCTATTTACCCAACGATATAGAGAGTAAATCTATTTTAGGCACATAAGAATTCTTTGCGTAAGTGTAATAGGACATTGCTTTCATCTCCTTTGGTGGGCCTGCTATTGGAGCGATTTCTGGAGAGCGAGGAAGGCCGCGAGCCGCGTGTGAAAGCCTGAGCTTTGGAGTCAGACACACCGGGACCAGTCCCAGCTCATTTTCATGGGGTGCATGACACTGGGCTGGTGGGGTTTTTAACCTTTTGTTTCCCCTTGCTTTCCTGACTTGTAAAATAGAGATAATCTATCTCACGGATTTGTTTGCAGGAATAATTTAGATAAAATATGCAAAGTACTTAGCATTGTCAGTTTTAAAGAAACCATGGTTTTACTGATAAAATATTTGTTCGTTTGTGTTAATTAGGTTTGGGACAGAGAAGGTTGAGAGAAGTGGACGGTTGGCAAGAGGGCGTCCTATTTTTTTCTCTCAGATCTCTCTGACCATGTTCTCTTTTTCCCTTGTCGTTCTCATAGAAAAAGCACCATAAGATTTTCTGGGCATGAGACAAATGCTCAAAAAGAGGCAAACTGAATGGATATTTATAATGCATAATTAATTTCTATATAAAAGTAGATTTAATTTTTTTAATGATACCGATAATTGTTTTATACTGTATCTTAGTATTGGGACACTTTCTTAAATAATGTCCTGTATTCACTGATAACCATGTGACATTTCAAATGGAAAACTGAGCTAAAGCAGAATACCAGAAGATGTTTCCACTGATGAGATGCATTTATACTCAATAGCAATGCAATTTCACCATGGCCACCAGCCAACTGGCTCAGTTCTTGAAAAAACAATAGAAAGGCTGTGAGACATAAACAGGAACTTTGGGGAAGAAACAACATAGTGTTGTTGATCATAATACGGCCGTTACTATGGACTCCGTCTCTCCTCTCTCTACAAGAACCATAAATTCATTTGTTGGTTCACTGAAAGTTATGCTCTTTCCAAGGAAAGAAGAGCCAGCATTCAGAAGGTTAAAACTTCTGCAATGCCAAAGGGAGAAGCAGTCAACTCTGCTCCTTGGGCTGTTCTCTGCTTCTGAAACTCTCGCCTTCATTACTGCTCACAGAGTACACGCAAATATGCGTTTTAGGCACATGTGCTTACTTTGAAACTCTACCCCTTTCTCATACCTTATTTGTTTTTCATTCGACTCATGCATCAGGACTACATGATTTTCCTCAGTCAGTCAACTCAGGTTTCCCAATAGAATTTCTATTGGTTTCCCTTTAATTCCTTTCTCTCAGTTTTATCTTTCCCCCTCTTTTGATTGAAGAGTGCAGCTCAGCCTACCAAAGAGAACTCACTTGTATAAACAAAAGGCCAATAAAGATTGGCAAGCTCCCAGGGGGGCTCTTGTAGGGTGAGATGCAAGTGACAGTGACAGGTGAGACTGGAAGAGGGGGGCATTCTCAGCTACTTGGAGGTGTCAGCACATACAGTAAGGAGAATTTATCACAAGGCTTGGAGAAATAGCTCCAGAACCATCTTGGCTGCACCAATAAGACCTGGGTGCATATTCCTTTAACTTTGATAAAGCATGCCAGAGAATCCATTTAGGAAAACTCCAGCTATCTCCAAGCTGTTGCCATCTGAAACACCATTTGGGGAGGCCACTTCAGCTTCTATCCCACCATGAAAAATGAGGACCTATCCTTCAAAAGTAATCAGAGTAATGTCTTCCGCATTACTATGTTTTTTTTCTGTTGACATTGCAATACCTACAGAAATCTCATTACTGTTGCTTTCCATATTTTTGTTTTAAGTTATTGATGAGCCATAGTAATACTGATCCATGAATGAGAACAGGTAGAGGCAAGGAGATAGAAATACCTTTCAGAGAGCAGTTGGAGCAAAACGGATATGCAACTGTCAAAACTGGAAGGCAGAAAATGTACAGAAGACACAGTTGGGCTGTTTAATTTGTGAACTACTTGAGCAAGTCAGATCTCTCTCCCGAGTACAGTTTGTAAGAATCACTAATGTGATGGGCCTTGAACTCTTCCAAGCTCTGTCCTTGGCTGGGGGCCTTCTGCTCTTCCTGCATCTCATTACCATAGCAATTATAGTCCAAAGAACATCATATGGCAATAATTTAATTGACTTTAAATCTTGCTCCAAAGGTAAGTGTCACAGGTGTTTTGGTCCAATTCCCCACTTTTCCTGTTTAGAAGCAGATTATTCAAATAGCAGAAAGAAAATGTCATTTCTGCTGCCATATGGAAATGACAATGCTACAATCAAAAGAAAACTCAAATAGAAAAGTCTAAATTTCTTAGACATGCAAGTAAGATTCCATTGCAATATAAATGAATAGTGTTTCCATATGATTAAAATATTTACTAAGAAGAAGTATAAAAGCAAAATTCATAATTTGGTCTGTAAGAATATAGTTTCAAAACTTTAATATATGTATAATACCACAGAGATCTCAGGTTAATCAGCTCATTGTGACTGTTGAATGCTATTTTAGGAGTATCACTGAGTATTAAAATAATGCAACCCCTGAACCACTTAAATTTGAATTGACTTCATTTATCCCAAGGTTTAAGTTTTGTTTATTATTATTTGGGATAATAATCTGATATCTCCTCATTGAAAAAACCTTGTGACATTTAATGAATAAATTGGGTTAAATATGTGAATTTATAATTCAGCAAATCCAATATTTTCCAAAAAATAGAGGCAGAAAGTTTTATATTTATTTTGCTAAATGAAGACCAAAACCCATAGCTACCGGTAACACTTTGGAGCTCTCAGTTAACAAGGCACAAGCTCCTCTTGCCTTTACCTCTTTGTTGTCTCCATCTCTGAGCAACTCCTGAACCTCGAAAATGGGGTTGGATTTCTTCAGCTACATTCCAGCTGAGCCATGGTTTGCAACACAGAGTTTCTGAAGACAAAACTCCTTCCTCATTCCAAGAATTGATAAAGCATGTTTTAAAAGTTTCAAGGCAACAATCAACTTCCCTCTTTAATATTTGTCTAGTTTATCACCTCTTTCCAATCTCCCTGTCATTTCCAGTCTCGGTGCCCACAGACTCATTTCCTTAGACCTGGACAATTTCACCCTCTTCTCTTTTTAAAATTATGTTTTATCGATTATGCTATTACAGTTGTCCCAATTTTCCCCCTTTTCTCCCCTCTACCCAGTACCCCCCACTCCCTAAGAGGCCATCCCCACACCACTGTTCATGTCCATGGGTAATGAATATAAGTTCTTTAGCTACTCTGTTTTCTATACTGTACTTTATATCCCCCTGGCTATTCTGTAACTACCTATTTGTGTTTCTTAATCCCCTTACCCATTCCCCCAAACCCTCCTCATGTGGCAACCATCAGAATGTTCCCCACATCCATGATTCAGTCCCTGTTTTTGTTTGCTTAGTTTGTTTTAAATTTCAATTGAATAACCCCAGGCCAGCAACTAGCAGCAGCCAGCCTAGATTCACAGCTTGGCTTTACCTGGGAATCTCCAAGCCCAGCACAAGTAGCAATCATCTGATTGCTTTATAGCTCAGGCAGGGTGGCCCCAGGCAAAATACAGATGAGAGCTGACCTTGGTCTGCACCAACTGGGAAATCCCAGGGCCTGCTCACCCAGTGGACAGCTACAGACCATTTCAGAGCACCAACACCCTGTCCCTGCACAGGTGATCCTCCACTGGGGACAGAGGTTAGTGATCAGTAGTCACAGCCAGTCCTTGTAGCTGACTGGCTTAGATAAGTCCCTCTCATTGACATGTCAACAGCAATCAATCTTCACTATAAGAGAAGGGTGTACTCAGCCCACACAAAGGGTACACAATTCAAGTACCCAGCTTGGGGATATGGGAGGCTGTGCCACTGGACCCCAGAGGATACCTACTACATTAGGCCATGTTACCAAGACAGGGAGTCATAGTAGCTCTACCTAACACATAGAAACAAACACAGGGAAGCTGCCAAAATAAGGAGACAAAGAAACATGGCCCAAATGAAAAAACAAATCAAACTCCAGAAGAAGAAATAATCAAAAGGGAGATAAGAAGTCTATCAGGTGCAGAGTTCAAAACACTGGTTATAAGAGTGTTCAAGGATCTTAGTGTGGACCTCAACAGCATAAAAAAGATCCGGTCAGAAACGTAGGATACACTAGTTGAAATAAAGAACAACTTACAGGGAAACAGCAGTAGAGTGGATGAAGCAGAGAGTCAAATCAATGATTAGGAAGATAAAGAAGCAAAAAACAAGCAATCAGAACAACAAGAAGAAAAAAGAATCCAAAAACCAAGGATAGTGTAAGCAACCTCTGGGACAGCTTCAAGTGTTCCAACATTTGCATCACAGGGGTGCCAGGAAGAAAACTATTTGAAAAATAATGAAAAAAAACTTCCCTAATTTGGTGAAGGAAATAGGCATGCAAATCCAGGAAGCACAGAGAGTCCCAAACAAGATGGATGCAAGGAGGCCCACTCCAAGACACATCATTATTAAAATGCCAAAAGTTGAAGACAAAGAGAGAATCGTAGAAGCAGTCAGAGATAAACAGTTAGTTACGCACAGGGGAATTTCCATAGACTGTCGGCTGATTTCTCAAAAGAAAATTTGCATACTAGAAGGGATTGGTAAGAAATATTCAAAGTCATGAAAAGCAGGAACCTAGAGCCAAGATTGCTTTACCCAGCAAAACTATCATTTAGAATCAAAGGGCAGATTAAGAGCTTCCCAGACAAGGAAAAACTAAAGAAGTTTATGGTCACCAAACCATTATTATATGAAATGTTGAAGGACTTAAGAAAAAAAAAATACAAACTATGAACAATAAAATGACAATAAATAAGTATCTATTGCCTACTTAACATGTCTTAGCCTTCAGTCTTTGCCCTAGCTCTGCACACAGAGAAATTGTCCTCAACTGCAATTCTGATTATACAGTTTTGTGCAGATACCTGCCAAAGTGACCACAAAATGAGTTTTGAACTTCTTAACACTCTGCACAAAGCCTTTCACAAGCTGGGTTGAACCTATATGCTAACATTACAGGCATTTGTCTTCACTAGCCAAGCAAGTATCAATAATTACTATGTTCTTTTTTGCTAGAATGTTATTTCCACTACTTTGCTTGTAAAAATCTTACCTATGTTTTGGAAACCTGTTCAAATGCCATTTTCCTCATTACATCTTCTCTGATTATTCTAACAGAAAGTAATTTTCCTCTTCTTTATGTTCCCCTAATATCTGGTTTTATCTTTAACCTACAATCCTTATTTAAATTCTTCTTTCTAAAATTACTGGTGCGTAACTGTCAATTCACCCCATTTGATTCTAATGCAAATGGTCCCCAGATGATACATAAAGAAAAATTGAGATGGAGATTAATATTTTTCAGTAATATTCAGGTTTAAAGCAAAATTCTACAATGGTATATTATACTTATCCTCATTGAATAGCTGATAGTAAAATATGGATATTAAAGTGAATTTTCTTCTGTTAATTGTGAACTAAGTTGTCGTGTTCATGCCATTTTGTGGGATACATTAGGAGTATGGTAACAATAAAAAGAATAAAAATAAGTTTTATATTCAAGTCTCACTAGCCAAATTATAGCAACATCTGCATCCTAATCTCCTTTCTGTAGAAGGGTCCTGGGGTGGATCACGCATCATTCTCCTTGACAGCCCTGTGTGTTTTTCTCTCCCACAATTGCAGTCTCCGTGCGTTTCATGCTTACACTGTGGTGCACGATGACTCAAATCCCTCTTCCTTTGCTCTCCTGCCCTTGTCCTTGGTACCTTGCACAAAGTTGTTTCTTCTCCTGATGTCTCATAGCCATTTCCTTTGTCAATCTGCTCACTTCCCTCCCTTTATTGTACTGTGTGTTCTGAGGTGCTGGGCTGCCCTCTCACAGCATAAAATTGCAAAACAAGGTTCTCACACACTTTACCAAATTTCCTTAGCAGACTGTGTTGGAAGATAGAGTGATATTCCTTCCTGCAAAACACCACCTGGATGAAGCTGGGGCACTCAGGCTCTTTACCTGCTGGTATTCTGTACCTAAAGGTATTCCCCTCCTCACATGGCATCATCTCTAGTCTCCCTGTCACCCCAGCTCAGTCATTGTCCTTCATGTCCCACTATTGGACTTTCAGGCATCCTCCCTCAACACCCCCTGAACTGAGGCCTGATTCCTAGCATGAGCACAGAGGACAGGCCCGCTTTGGGGCCCACACGGTCCTAGCTGTCTCCACAAAGTGTGGCTGGAGTACACTTTGCAGTTGACAGACTTCCTTTGTTATAATTACAGGGTTCTATTTCTCTTTTCTTTACATTTACATTTAACAAAGAAAGCCACATGAATAGATTATTGATATCATTGCATTTTATAATGGAAGTAGCAGTGAATGAACTTTTTTAAGCTGTTAGGCTTTTTTTCAAAGCCCATAATACAATTTAGCAATTTCCTAAAGAACTGGTTTCATTGACCCCTTGCTGCCCTCTAGTGAGTGTCCAGTTTGTCCCCCAGGGTTCCAAAAGGGATGAAACCTGGGGAAAGAAAGAGGAAGACTGATTCACACGTGCTAAACTTGATTCATTTTAGGCTCAGAAAGGTCATCGAGCCTCTGGAGAAGAGCTGGATTCCAGGAACCTTCAGACACTGTGCTACTTTGGTCAGAGGACAAAGAAAAAAGAAAACATATAAAAATAACTTAGGAGCATAGTTAAAATTAGTCAGAGGCCCAGTAATACCCTGAACAGAATTTGTTCCTGCATCATTGCTATAGAATTAGAGCTAATCCAGTCACTGAGAGGTTCCTCCTATCCCACTCTTAATTCAAACCCCAAGGTCAACAGGAACTTTGGAATTAAACTGCTGCTCAGTAAACACCTCTTGAGTCCTGGAGGCCAACACAATGCCACTAACTGCAAGGAAAAAAATGCCTTGTGACAGCAAGCGAACAAGTAACCAACGTGGCAAAGTGGCTGGCACTGACCAGGGGTGATTGCTGAGAATTTTCCTCTCTAAACAGTATTACAACATTTTTGACTGAACGTTATTAAAGTCTTTGAGAAATTCCAAGTCATTGAAAAAAGAAAATATACTAAGAAAGGAGCTCATTAAGTACCTGGAAATATTTGTTCAAGATCCCCCTTTTTTATTTTTTATTGAGAATTTTTTTTTTAAAGAGGGAGAGAAATATCAATGTGTGGTTACCTCTCACATGCCCTCCACTGGGGACCTGGCCTGCAACCCAGGCACGTGCCCTGACTGAGAAGTGAACCGGTGACCCTTTGGTTCACAGGCTGGTGCTCAATCCACTAAGCCACACCAGCCAGGGCTTTATTGAGAAATTCTGACTCATAATATTTTGAAATGAGGAACTAGACTAAGTTTTTTTTCTAATAAACATAAGTGAATGTTAGTTACTAATATGCTAAAATTACATTACAATAAAAAACTTTGAAATTAAAATTTCAGCATTTTTAAGTCAGGGATAAAATCTTAAAGCTCTAATTTTGGAAGGTAATTTAGATGGGGATCATAATGTCCAAATCCTAAAAGCATATCTTCTTTGATTAAGTGTATAGAGTCGTTCAAGTACTTACATGTGTATGGGACTTTTAGTTTAATCAGTTCATTTATTGACTATTAAGCAATAATTTACTGAGTTTCTTAGTGTTTTATCTTCTCCTAGAAGGAGGCATGAACAATAACCCAGTGCTACCCATTATAACTGAGGTAAAATACTGGGAGCCTCCCAGAGCACTGAGTGTTCCCCCTGTAGGTCAGTAGCTGAAGCAGTGGTGATACACGTTCACTCACCAACGAAATTAAGAGGGAGAACACGCTACTCAGCTGTTGAAGAGCTCAGCGGTGTCAACCAAAGTTGGTGTTATCATTTCATGTGTTCTAACACCCAATGCCATTCAGCTCTGACGCATCTGGATTCCGATGGCCGATGTCAAACACTCTTGGAAACCCACAGCATTGAGATGGGGAATAAACTGCTTGACAAACAACTTTTACCCACTCAGTTTAAAGGCACTTGCCATGTAGGTAAGTTAGTTATAAAGGAAGAATTGTCCCCATAAGTGTGCTGAGATGGTAAATGAGAAAAAAAAAAAGTTAGATTATTTGGTTCTAAGAAAAATGTGAAATAAACAACCTCACAGAAAATTGCAGTGGGAAAATCCCCTCCCTTCTTCTGTTCAGGACTAATAGGATGTTCATGAATTGAAGAGACAATCTTTACCTCAAAAAGCTTACAAAATTTAAAATACAGGTAATTCATACCAAGGCCTTACATCTGAATAGCACTTCACATGCACTATCTAATCTGATTCTTGTACCAACCATGAGAAGTAAACAGAACAGGAATAATAGTCCCAGTTTTACAGAAGAACCAAACAATGAAGTGGCTTGCTCAGTATCACATGGTTCACAAGTGTTTTAGCCAAGACTAAATTCTGTTCTTCTGTCTAAGTTCAGTGCCCTCCCCAGTATTTCTGGCTGCTTTCAGTATTTGGCAGACTTCTAGGAATATACCCTAGGAATCCTGAAACACCAATCCAGAAGAACCTATGCACCCCAATGTTCATAGCAGCACAATTTACAAAAACCAAGTGCTGGAAGAAACCTAAGTGCCCATCAGTAAATGAGTGGATCAAAAAAACTGGTATATTTACACAATGGAATTCTACCCAGCAGAAAGAAGAAGGAATTCCTACCCTTGCGACAGCATGGATGGAACTGGAGACTATTATGCTAAGTGAAACAAGCCGTTAGGTACAAGACACATACCAGGTGATTGCAATTAAAAGAGGAATCTAATGAACAAAATAAACTAACGAGCAAAACAGAACCAGAGACATGGAAACAGGGAACAGACTGACAGCTGCCAGAGGAAAGGGGGGAGGGATAATGGTGGAAAGAAGGGAAAGGGACTAGTCAAAGCACATGTACGAATGACCTGTGGACATGGACAATGGTGTGGGGATGGACTGTGGGAGTAGGAGGTGGGCTGGGCAGAGGAGGGCAAAGGGGGGACATTTGGGACAACTGTAATAGAATAAACAATGATAGAAAAAATAAAATTTAAAAAAGACTCTTATCAGTTGGCCTTCCCTTCTTTACAAATTCTCGAGTCAAACCTAGACTCTACTTGCTCACAAGAACTTAAAATTCAGTGTCTACTCAACTATGAAATGTTAAATTCCTCATGAATTCACAGAATTTGAAGGAAGACCTTTAAACTGCATTCTAACACACATCTAAATCTCCTCAGAGGACTATTTCAATTTGAGCCTTCTAGGGAACATGATGAGCACCTAAATATTGCTGAAGTTATTCTAATAAGAAAAATACATGAGAAAAACCTACTGGGTACTGAGAATGGAAGTTATAACTTGAAAGTTGAAATTAAGTGAAAGATAACGTTTAATTAAGACATTGTTTATTAGTAAGACATTAATAAGTACATTTCTAGGAAAACCATTGCTTGTGCAGAAGAACGGTTGCTTATTTAAAAACAGGCCAGAGAAGGGAACATTCCTCTTTTCAAAACCAGTTTAACAAGACAGGCATTTGAGGAAGCCACCAGCTAGTTCATACAAACATATGTGTGGGACCCACAGATTGCTCTCTTGAAATGTTGGCTTCTATACACTATTCTGAAACATGTCCCGATTCAAAGGCTAGGGTGACACCCTGCTGTTAGGAGGTAGGTTTCTTAGCTCTTGAAGGAAAGGCAGGTCTTATCACAGTTTGGTGTGTGCATGAGGCTTTGAAAGGAATGCCCCACAAAATGACTACCTGTGAACTTTAAGTATATATTTGAGTCCCTTCCCTTTCCTAGGCTTAAGTTCTATGAAAAGCAGTGACATTTCTGATACCAAGTTCACTATGCCAATAAGCCAGAAGGAAAAGAAAATAGAAACAAAAACTTTCAATGATCAGAACGTTTTCTACAATTGTAACATCTCTATACAACTCAAATCTGTGTTGTTCACTCTGTAAGGGGCTTTATAATCACTGTAACAACAGCTTCTAGAAGACACATTGTTTCTTTTCTGCATCACTGACAAGGAGGTGTCAGAAGACACCTTCATTATCTGCTCATTCTCTCATCTTCTTATACATACCCATTTAAAACCTTTTCCCAAATTAAACATCAACCAGGTAACTGCAAGAAGTTCAGTTGCTGTTCCCAAAAAGAATATTTTAATCATTGCTACCTAACTTTACATCACCTTATCCCTGGCAATACATGCCCAAATCCTGGTAGTGTCTAGCAGCAAGCAGCTCCAGGGGCAGAGCAACACAGAAAATCCTAAGTCTAAGTTAACATTTATTTAGTGCTTCCTTATGTCATACAAATTGTCAGGAACATTTACATACATTTTCTAGTAACAGGCAAGAACACAACCATTTTAACAAGAGTCATTAACACTATTTGACAGGAAATGAAACTGATGCTCAGAAAAGTGAAGCCGTTGGCTCCTAGGATGATGATACTAAGTGCCAGTGTCAGGTGTGACACTCAGACCTGTCTCTTTCCAAATCCTGTGGCACCTCCTCCACGAGTCCAAAACACGTAAGCACAGTGTCCCTCTTTTCTCATCTGTAAAAAAATGATGGGCCTTCCTATTTAACGTCAACTGATCGGCATTCAATGAGAGCCAACTCAGAATCTGGAGCAAAGTTCGAGTTTCTTGAGTTAACGATGAGAATGACCACAAAGGCAGACCAGCACACACAAATGACCCTGAAGCAGGGGTACAGGCCTCATGGAGTTGTGGGTTGCTCTGTGCTAACCCAGTATGAGAGAAGGTGCTTCTTGGTGGGTACAGAGTGTTTTGCAAGTAGTGGATAGTAACATTGCAGAAGTTGTTCTTACCCACTGAGCACCCCGCTAACTGCACACACTGATTGGGCCTCAGTGAAGACTTATGCAGACCCTGTGGGGCCAGGCATGAGGGGCACTGCCTGTGCCATAGACCTGTAAGGGTGAAGTGGGCACCCATCAGATGACAGAAGTAGTTTAGTGCCTATCTCCAGGACAGAAATAGGTTCTGGATGTGTGCGGATGTGTATATGGCTATGGCATCCGTAGTGACGCTCCATTTCCGCCATATCTCTGTAGTCGGGAGATTTAGAATGCAGAAGTGAAGGAGGGAGGGAGGGAGATTTGATTTGTTAAACAAGAATTTAGGATCAAATAGTGTGCTGGGCAGTGTTGTAGAATTATCTCATTTATTTTTAAGGTAGACATCATCTGTATTCATTACTTGAATCAAGCTAGAAATATTAATGATTTACCCAGTGTTACCCTAGTGCCCGCCCAGAGCACAGGTCTATATCTCTCCTCATCCCTGACTAATTTCTGCAACAGCAAAGGACTCTGGCTTTGGCACTACAGGAAATGGGAAGGCAGTCTCCTGGGAAAATTCCTAAATGAAAATGTGGGTCTAATTAACAGGAAACCATGATTTTGTAGTGATAATCTGTATAGTTTTCTCATCTTATCCAGAAGGGCTTAACATCTAAAATATTTCTGTTCTGTTTCAACAGCTGTTAGAAATTAAAAAGAAACAAAGTTGGGCTGAAGTCTTGGGGGAAAATTTGACAACATCTGTTAGGTTAAACCTATAAAATTCCCAATATTTGACAAGTTTTGACCAATAGACCCTGGAATTTGTTATGGTCAATCTACTATATCAATTCAGTACACACACACACACACACAAAAACATTTGAGCCAGCTAGTATGCCAAGGTATATTTATAAGAGTTTACAGAGTTTGAAAATAACATAAACAACCTATATATCTATTGAGAGTGGAATGAGAAATTTAATGATTTTGTGTCTGTACAATGAAATACTATGCACCAATTAAGAAGAACGAAATAAATCTATGTGTATGGGTATAAAATATATCTAAAATAGATTATTGAGTGAAAAGACAAGACACAGAACAAGAATGATACATACAATAAATTTACAAGTGAATGTCTGTATATGAATCACACTTATTTATAAATATACAAATAAGCATATGATTTGCATACTCACATTCATGTATATAAAATTGAGGCAAGGATATTGATGATTTGAAGTCAGTAACTCAGTAAAACGTTTATTTTTATGTATATTATTTTGTAGCATTTGAATGATTCTACTGTCTGTGTAATACTTTAAAAATGATTATAAAAGGCAAAGAAAACATTCTTTGAAAACCACAACAAAATTGTTAGTTTTCCAAGAAAGCAGGGGAGGCATGGTCTCCGAGACTTCCGCCCTGACCTGGAACGAGGAAGGGGAAACCTCTGAATTGAAGTAACAGGGATGGAAACAGGAAGGAAAAGGAGACAAGTTACCCCCCTGGGACCTTGAAAGAGTGCAAGCAAGACCCACTTGGGACTAAGTACCTCTGACAGCGATCTAGGCCCTCTCAGTCTCCTGGATCCCTAACACCCCCTGCTGGTGGCCCTTGTCCTCAGCTGCTGAATTAAAATTGTGGAATCTCTGATCTCATTGCCCAGTTAAAGAGACATCACAGTTACTCCACATCACAATCCCTTGACTTATTTTACTTAAAAAAAATCACATATTATCACCTGATGCTTATACATTAACTAACACGTCATTGTTAATACATTTGTGTCCTTTTTTTTGTTTGTTTTCTCCTACCCCAAAACAAGTTTCAGAAGAGTTGACACGTTGGTCTGTTTAATATTGTCTCCGTAGAGTTCAGAACAGTGCCAGGCCCAGCAGCCAGGGGGACAGTGGGTGGACATCTGTCGGCATGCGCTGCGTGGGCGAGAGAGGCAGTGCCAGCTGCGGCTGCCCGAACCACGGAGAGAAAGTTCTGAACTCCCTTTTCCTTAAAACTAACACTACGGTTAAAACTGTATTTGCAGGGGCCACAGTTTTCAAACAACAATAAAATGGAATGCATAGTTGGACAATCTGACAAAATTTTGTAAAAAGAGGACAGTCCTGAAAAGTCTTTGGTGTGATTCCCATGACTTCTATAGAAATTAGTAATAATTTTCAGAGACATGGTTAGTTAATCAGCTTTTTATAGGCAACTTTTTTTTTTTTCCTTTGAGGAAGGATGGAGTGAGATTTTCCTAAGACCATAAGAATGTTTTATAACAGAGTTGGCACAGGAAATAGTTTTTGAATTCCTAATGTCAACTCATGGACAACCATTTAAATACAAACCTTGGTAAACTGGAAGCTGAATATAGAACAAAGATGAAAGGAATCCCTAAATTCTACATTTAGAAAATGACATAAAGACAACACACTAACTCTGTGTTTCTGCTGCACCTTTCGTTCCTAATGGCTACAGCTGGTTATCCACAATTGAGTATCTCATCCATGTTGGGCTGGAGACCCGTTCACGGGAATTTTGGATAGGAGCTAAGAAAGGACATTCCGTATCTCTGTGTGTCTAAAGGTGTGCGG
>VMDR010025224.1:0-14587 GCA_007922815.1 Macrotus californicus | reverse complement strand
TAATAGGTCATCCTCTACCAAACAACTTAAAGAACCATAAGCAATTTCATATGGTTTAATCTAATTACATTGCTTCAATACTCATAAAGATTCAGAAATATAAGGGTAAATTGCTAACTCTGGACTTATAGAAATCTTTAAAACGTTTTTTTCAAAGATGGGCAGATCAGAAAGAATAACTAAGGCTAAAGAGTATTTGAGTAACATACTTAACAAGCTTGACCTACTAAATATGTGTAAGGAAGCAGAGTGTAGATTTCTTTGCACATTCCCATGGAATATTTAGTACCTACCAGGACATACATGGGCATCTTAGATTTATTAAAAACCTGTTTTCTGGGAATAGTGATTTACAACGGTTTAGGTTATATCCCAGGGAAAAAAATTTCTTAATAGGAGTAAATGAGGAAGCGCAAGGTGTTCAGTCCAGCTTTACAGAAGAAAAAGCCAGCCACAAGGAAGAATGCTCTCCTGCTCTCGCTCTCCTGCTGGGCTTCAGCCAGGACCCCTGCAGCTCTGTGGCTGGAGCCCGCAGTGCCTTCTGCCTCGTCAGCACTGTCTCTGGGTTAAGGAGCTCAGGCTTCTCAGACCAGCTTGAGGAACACAGGCGCCTAATCCCGGAGCGTAGGAAGGTTTGGGACTCGGGGAGGGTGGGCCGAGAAACTGTTTTCAGGAGCTGGGCCTGAGTGTGAGGCTGGGACCCAGCTATGCAGCCTCCCTTCAAGTCCTCCCGCAGGCCTGATCTGACTGAGGTCAGGGGGTGCCTACTGCCAGGAGGCAGGGAGCCCTGATGCTTGGCCGGGGCAGGGGGTGTCGTCATTGCCTCTCGGGGAGCAGGTGCATCAGAGGAGGCCTGCCCTTCACTTTCCGGACTCCAGATCTGGAAGGAATGAAATCAAGCCTGGGGTCCCTTGGCCAGCTCTGAAGACAGGATGTGGACCATACCTGTGTGTTAAGGTGGCGCCTGCCTCGTGTTTCATAGTGAAAAATACCGAAGAAGGTAAGAGCTGTCTTTCTAGCCTCAAGTACAGAAAGGGATGAGACCATCAAAGCAACACACATACTTTCGCAGGGGAAATAAACACAGGCTTGGTTGGGGGGCAGAGGTCAGAGCAGGCCCCTTTGTTCTCTCACTGACCTACCCAGAGAGGGCCTCTGCATGCGAGTTTCGAGATCTTTGAGTCCTGGGCGATGAATCTTCCGTCTATTTTTAGGTTCACTTAGTGGGGAGATAAACAATTACCTGTGTTATCTAATGATGATGTCTGGTGTGGATGATGCTAATTCACATCTGAGATGGCCAAGGGGTCTCACCCACGAAGAGTAGATGCCCTGGTTGCCTGAGAAGCAGGCCCAGCAGGGTACTCAGCCACAGGAGAAGGGCTGGTCCTTGCCTAAAGGTGCCGAACAATTCAACAGTCTGAGGCTGCATCAAGCTAATTGTTTATGTTTGATCTTAGGAATTTTTCACTTTTTGCCTCGAGAATTATTTTATTTCTCTTTTCTATTCCTTCTTGTTAATGACTTCTAAAGCATCCTCAGCTGATCTGTATACAATGTCACTTCTCTTAAGACAGCCAAATGCAATGCCTATTTAGTCAGAGTCACTTTCTCACTTTTTCCCTGATATACAAACATTTTTGAAACATAGTTTACTAATTTTTAATTATGAAAGTTGTAATGGAACTGTTTAAGTTAAAAATGAAACTTCCTTACCTAACTCCATTCTCCAGAGGTAATCACTGTTAATAGGTGTGTGCTCTTTGGGTGTACTCTTATTGACTTGTTTTTTATATGGATGAGATCACATTAAGTCACAGGTGGCAAACACAAGGCCCGAGGGCCGAATCGGGCCTTCCACCTTGTTTTATCCAGCCGGGCACCTTGTTTCTACCCAGTCGCAGCTCTGTGCTCTCGCTTAACTGTTAAGGAGTAGTTACATTTATACAGTCCTAAAATTACATGGCCCGTTGAAGGCAACCTCAAGGCTGATATGGCCCAGTGAAAATAAGTTTGACACCCTGCATTAAGTACTTTTCACAACTGCCTTTCTTCGTGTGACAATATGTCTTGGAAATATTTTGTACTGTTACATAATAGACTTGCCTTGTTCTTTGTCATGGGTGATCATGGCTAAAGGCTATTCCATTGTTTTTAATGTAACATGATGTATTTGTCAACTCTGTACTGATAAATACTTAAGGAGCTTTTTATTTGGGGGGAAGAAATTTCTGAAAGTTCCTTTATGTTTTTCATGACAAGGACAAACACTTGCAAAGTACTCCTCATATGTAACCTCATCCCACCCTCATAACACCCCAGTAATGGAATCTCCATGATCCACACACAATACAGAACCAGATGAGGCCACAGAGCCCCACAGCAGGGATCCCGCACATCTGGGCCATTATAGTGACAGCTGGGTGCTCCGCCCCTCTTCCCCATGACATATGAAAGCGTCTTTTTTTGTCCCTGGGGACCCAGAGTTAGTTACAACTGGATATGCTGCCTGATGGGAGACCTTATTTCTTTCACTCCTAGAGGTTGTTTTAAATTTTTTATTGGTTGTTTTAAATTTTTTATTTTCTCACTCTATAGTCACATCATACATATTTCTACTTCCAACTCTTTTTTATAGGGTAGGTGATTTGACAAGGTTGTCTTATCCTACCACCATGTTTGGATTTATAAATGCATAAGAAACAAGGTATTTGAAGGGCAAAAGAGAACTTAGGTAATAACAACAATCCTTGACTCAGCAATAATCAGTATCCATCCCATTGGTTTATGCTTGTCTTAGCTCAGGCTACTATAACAAAATACTGTGGATCAGCTGGCTTAGACAACAGACATTTGTTTCTCAAAGTTCTGGTGCCAGTAGATTTGGTTCTTGGTGAGGGCACTCTTCCTGTCTTGCAGAAGCCACCTACTCGCTAGGTCTTCACACAGCAAACAGGAAGAGCTCTGGTCTCTCACTAATCCCATCATGGGGCTCCACCTTCATCACCTCATCTAAACCTAATCATCCCCCAAGGGCCCCACCTCCAAATACCATCATGTTGGAGGTCAGGACATCAACATGTGGGTTAAGGGGGACACATTCAGTTCATAACAATGCTGCATTAGATAGCCTGTCTTTTACTGCCTCCTAAATTTGAGCCAGGGACGTGTTTTTGATTGTTGATATTTTAAAACACATGTGATATGAGATTCAGTCTATCAACATATGTTGAAATTCTACTGTATACTGAGAGCACTTTAAATATATTATTTATTATTCTCAGTGATATATACATGACAAAACAGAGTCCATGAGAGGTTAAATGGCCAAGATCTAGTGAGAAACAGAGCTGGAATTCTCCACCCCATCTGTACACTTCCAAAATCCAAATGCTGCACTATACAACATGGCTCTATAGGCAGTTTAATAATTATCAAACCAATTTTTGAGTCATTGGTGGACTCGATCATTGCTGATGTCCCTTCCAGCTCTACAGTGGTGTGGGATTTGGTGGATTTGTTCATGATAGCTCCTCATTTTACCTCAGGCTCAGATTCTGGTTATATGACATCTCTGACATCTGGGGACCATTTTGCTAAAAAAAAAAAAAAAAAGAAAAGAAAGCAAAGAAATTATAGTCTTTTCTTTGACTATTTTTAAAAAGTCAATCAACAAAAGTAAGATGAGCCTTTCATTTGGATTTGCAAAGGAAAAGATAACAACTTGTTGACAATCCCCAATATAATAACCTCCACAAATAGAGGAAGGCGAGTGAGGTAGAAGTAAGGGAGGGGGAGAAATATCAAAATGGAATCCACTGCTCACATTGTCAGTATATCTCACATTGCTTCCTGAAGAAGAGCTAAAGAAACATTCATCTTTCTTGTGTAAAAATAAATACTGGCATGGCATGAAGTTAATTCAATTAGTATTTATTGAGTCCCTATTATGTGTCAGGCACCATGCTAAGTCCTGGAAATAAAAATGGTGTATTTGCTTATGCATGGTCTTTGCTGTCGAGGAACTAATGGTAGAAAGACACGAAAGAAAACTTTAGTATGGTATTGCAGTGATGGAGATGTGAATAGGATACTCAGGAGCTCATGGGGTGGGGGGTTGGTATGTCACACTGGATTTCTTAAGAAAGGTGATGCCTAAGGTGAGCTTTAAGAACTGAGTAGATTTAGCCAAGTTGGGAGGAATGGAATAGGAAGAATATTCCAGGTAAGAGCAAAAACACAAAGGTCGTTGGTCAAAGAGCAGAGTTTGGAGAAAGTTGAGAAGAGAGATGAGGCTGGAAAAGTGGGCTTTTGAGAAGATGAGTTCTATTTGCAATACATGGAATTGAAGGCACTCCAGTGAAAGTTTAGCAGGAAGCTGGATGTGTGGGGCAGATGTTTACGGATGGCCTGCAATAAGGTATAGATTTGAGAGGCAGGAATTGATAGTTGAAAATGTGAGTTACTTAAATCATCCAGGGAGTTTGTACAGGGTGAGAACTGTTATTTGAGACTAGAATACAAATAAAAATCGACATTTGAGGAATAGACAGAGAAAAATGAGCTCAAGAAGGAGAAAGAGTAAATAGAGAGGCAGGAGTAAATAAAAGAGAGTCTAGCCTCACGGAAGCCCAAGGAGTAGAATTATAATCCAGGGGTGACTGGAGGCAGATGGGCTTGCTGTTGTGGCAAAGTAAGGACTGAAAAGATGAAGGCATTGGAGACATCAGCGTCAAAGGTTCTGATCAACAGTGAGGAGGTAAAAAGTGGTCTTAAGAGGAATTAAGAAGAAAATATGTACTCTATTCCTGGAGGAGAAGTAAATAGAGGTTGGATTATACCTGGAGGGATATGGGAGTCAAAAGATGATTGATGATGATGATGATAAATTAATTTGAGAAGAGAAGAAACTTCAATATGTTTCTAGACTGTAAGGGAAAAGCTAGTAGAAAGGTTAAAAACATAGGAGAGATACACAATGACAAATGGAGGAAATTTTAAGGGAGGAACACATTATGCACTGAGATTGGAGAGGTGGTAGTCTCAAAATTTTTAAGATGTGGGACACAGGTTCATAGACAATTTGCTCAGCCTGAACTAATACTCTCTCCGAATCTCCCTACTGCAGATTCCCCCTTCCTTCTATCAGCGAACAGTTCTCTTTCTCTTGGACCTGCTGTCTGTGTTCTAAAGAAAGTGTTCTTATGCCATGGGAAGTGGCGCCTCAACCCAACATCATTTTGCTTTCCAGAATGCAGAGAAAGGTATGTGTTTCCCACCTCCCAAACCAGTTCTGGGTACCCCAAAGCTCATGTTGCACAGGGAGGGACTTGTCAGCATAGAAGCAAGAAACCATTATATTTCTCCTTATGCAACTCTTTTTAAGAAAAACAAAAATCTTCACCCAAAAATGTTTTTATTGACTTTAGAGAGAGAGGAAGGGAGAGAGAGAAAGCCAGAGATAAACTTTGATATGAGAGAGAATTGGTTGCCTTCTGTACACACCCGAACCAGGGATCGAACCCACAACCTAGGTATGTGCCCTGATGGGGGATCGAACCTGCAACATTTTGGTGTACAGGATGATGCTCCAACCAACTGAGCCACCCAGCCAGGGCACTCTCCTTATACAACTCTTAAAAATCAGCACCTTCTTGTGTCATGGCCAGCAGAAATGTTTAGATGAGTATCTTAGGACTTGGTGAAGTATATTTGACAGAATTAAAATTTACTGGATGAGTCAGGCTGTCCATTGGAGCTTATTGCAAACCAATAGGTTGGGCTAAAAGGGGAAGAAAGAGCCCTCCAGGTAGAGGATACAGCATGTACAAAGGTCGTGAGGTAGGAAAGAGAAAGGGATGTTCAAGGAACTGAATGGTTGGAAGTAAACAAGATAGAAGGTAGTAAGTAGGACATGAGGCTGCTGAGGCAGGCAGAGCCCAGATCACTGAGATCTTATAGAATTTTAATTGTTATCCTGAAGGACCACTGAAGACTTCAAAATAAGAGTTCTATAATAAGATTTTCATATTAAAAAGACGCTCATTTAAAAAACCTTTCTGGCTTCTATGAAGAAGAGGTCGGAGGAGGTAAGAGGAGAAGAAAGAACAGTTTAGAAGCTACCAAAGTCGTCTAAGAGATGATCCTGTCTTGCTCCAGAGTTGGTGGCAATAGAGATGGAGAGAATAGGCTAAATTTCAACAATATTCAAGAGGTGGAATTGACAGAGTCCAACTGATTAGATGTATGGGGTGAGGGAGAAGGATGAGTCAAGAATGACCTCTAGGTTTCTGGCTCACGAAACTGCGTAAATGAAATACCAATTACAGATGAAAAGATCATGGAGAAGAAGCAAGTGTGACCTGAGGGAAGATGATGAGTTTATACACACTGGGTTTGAGGTGCCCATGAGACATGCAGGTGGAAGTGCTGAGTGGACAGCTGCATATTCAGATCTGCATTTGGGGAACGTTGGCTGGAAATATGTGCATTTGGAAGGCAGCAGAGTGTAGGTGGTTGTTGAAGCCATGAGGGTCACTGAAGTAGCCTAGAGTGAAAGTAAAGCCAGATCAGGTACCAGGGCCTCAGACAGAGCCATGCTTGAGCCAGTGCTTAAGCATCAGGTGGGAGAGGTTGAGCCAGCAAAGGAGGCCGAGGAGAGGCAACCAGAGGTGTGGGAGGAAGCAAAGGAAATGGGACAGCACCTTGTTTATGGGGCTAGCACCTCTCCGTAAGCTTGCAGCTTCCTTGTCTTCTAGTTTGGCAACATGTCCCAGGCTCATCTCACATTTTTGGCCCAGCCCAGGAGTAGGGTGTAGGATATTCATTGCTGCCAGGTTGGTTATTGTTTCTACATTACTTTAGTGAACAGATCCAGAAAATATGTATTATTTATTAAAAATAATGAAAGAAGTCATCATGACTAATTTGTATTTAGGATAACAATATTTTTACTTAACAACCTTGATATTATATTTATATCTCTTTTCTTTTTATCCCTAATGACATCACTGTAGAATTATTTAGTCTGTCCCATAATATATACATAATAGTTTCAGAATAACAATAACAACAGTATTTTATAGGCAACATGATTTCTGAAAATGCTAAGATTTCTTTGTAGTGCTTTTGTGCTTTGGCTCTATTTACTAGAGGTGTACAAACTCCTGAACTTTCAAGCCATTTGAAATTACTGCTTTCTGTGTAGTGATGCCACCACCTTATACCTGGTTATATTCACTTGTTTAACTTTTGCTTTTGCTTTTTAGAAATTGATATTTTTCACATTGATTTAGGTTTGTTTTATAATTTTGTAAAACATTTATACAATTCCTGTTCCAGTTATCTATTGCTATATAAGAAACTCTCCCAAAACTTAGTGGTTTAAGACAAGCATTTTATTCTGCTCAGGATTTTGTGGGTCAGAAACTTGCAAAGGACCCAGCCAGGTGGTTTGTCCCTGATCCTTAGGGCAGCTGGGGCTGGAGGCTCTACTTCTAAGACAGCTCTTCATGCAGCATCTGATGCCTTGGTGCCCTCTGGCCTCTCTCTCCCCACGTGGTTGTCTTGTTCTTAATGTGTGATTTGAACGACAAGGTATATTTGTAACTTGCACCCCAGAATTTAGTCTATACAAGGCTAGGGCAAGAGGAGCTCAAGTGTATTGTGCTGTGTTGTGAGGAGAGGGTCTGAAACTGCCCTGTCCCTCACAGTGCCCAACTCAGTCAAAGATAACCCAGGCCCTGGAGAGAGAACCAAAAGTGAGAATAAAGAGGGAGAGAGAGGCATTGCCTGCTCCACTTGCCCTAAGCAGCCGAAGCAGATCACAGGATATAAGTACAAGGTCTGTCCAGACAAAAGATCAGCCATTGCTAAGATAACGAGAACAGTTAACACAACATCGATGTAACCTGGCAGCCGAGGAGACTGCACCATAATGTGCATGTGTGAACAATGCGACTGTCAGTGGGGGCAGTAGACACTGTTGACTGAGTATGTGTGCTGTGTGGCCGTCACATTCAAAATGACTGAGTGAATCTGCATCACATTTTGCGTTAAGCTTGAACTTTCCTCCATGGAAAATACCTGGATGACTGAGAAGGCTTTTGGGGATGATGCAATGAGTGCAGTGCGAATAAATGTGGCATAAATGCTTCAAAGACGGTCAAGAATCTGTTGAAAGTGATCCACATTCTGGGAGGCCTGCAATAAGCAGAACACCTGAGAATGTTGAACATGTACAGACAGGCTGTGATCAACAAAGATCAGTGACTGACAGTGAGAGAACTAGAAGATGATCTGGGGATTCCAAAAACTACTGTGTCTGAAGTTTTGACAGAGGATCTTGGCATGAAACATATCGTGGCAAATTTCATTCTACAGCTTCTGCTACCAGAGCAGAAGGAACATCGTGCTGCAGTTACTAATGACTTGACTCAAACCACTACCAATGAACCAGATTTCCTCAAGAAGGTCATATCCAGAGATGAGTCATGGGTCTACAGCTGTGATCTGGAAATGAAGGCCCCATTGTCTCAATGGAAGTCGCCTGGTTCTCCATGCCTGAAGAAGGTGCAGCCACGTTGCAGCAAGATCAAGACCATGTTAACTGTGCTTTATGATTGGGAAGGTGTTGTCCATCATGAGTATGCCCCTCCCAGCCAAACAATTAAAAAGTACCACATCAATGTTCTTCATCAGTTGAGAGATGCAATACGATGAAAATGGCCACAGCTATGGGCAACTGGTGATTGGCAGCTTCATCCTGATAACGTGCTTGCTCATGCATCACGTCTCGTGCAGAGTTTTTTGGTGAAATGTCAAATCACCCAGGTGACTCAGCTCCCCTACAGTCCAGATTTGGCACCCTATGACTTCTGGCTCTTCCCAAAACTGAAATCACCTTTGAAAGGGAAGAGATTTCAGATTGTCAATGAGATTCAGGAATATACGAAGGGGCAGCTGATGGCAATTCCAACAAAGGATTTTACAGACTGTTTGAACAGTGGAAGAGACGCTGGGAGAACTGTGTGAGGTCCCAAGGCACTTACTTTGAAGGGGACTGAGGTGTCATTGTCCTGTGTACAATGTTTCTTGTATCTTCTATCTTCTTCAATAAATGTCTGTTTTTCAGAGTGTGTGGCTGGATCCTTTCTGGACAGACCTTGTGTGTCTAGTTGGCAGCACTTGCCTTAAAGTGCTTGAGGCAAGGTGATAGCAAGCAGCATTTCAGGGAGCCTTGATGGCCATGATATTCCTCTGTTGTTTACACTTTAGTGCAAATAAGAATCATCTGTGGAGCTTATTCAACAGGCAGATTTCTGGGTTCCCTGTGGAGATTCTGA
Organism: Macrotus californicus; assembly: GCA_007922815.1. NCBI lineage: Eukaryota > Metazoa > Chordata > Mammalia > Chiroptera > Phyllostomidae > Macrotus > Macrotus californicus. The sequence continues at coordinate 5,243 of VMDR010025224.1, read as the reverse complement.
TGCTGTAAGTTTAGGGCAACGTCCAGATATCTGTGTGTTTCCCATGAGTTCCTAAAGAGCCTGTAGCACTTACCCCGGGCACTTCTTTCACTGTGCTGAACATGGATTTACAGAATTCAGTTGGTAGTCTTTCAGCCTCATCACTTGTGATTTAGTGAGTGCCTTTGAGAAATATGTACAGTATGGCATTGCTTTCTCTCATAGGAAATCAAATTCAGCTTTGCTTAATTCCCTCCCAGATTCCTTTTTCCCACTCCACTGTCATCTTTCTTAGGGAAATCAGCAAGAGTTGTATTAGCTTTCTAGTGCAAGCTAAATGCATTAAATCAGTCTGTCTGCTGTCCATGAGGATGACCCAAGTGAACCTGCAGGCTTTCCTCTGTAATCCAGCTTTATCTATAAATGCTTCATTCATCACTGGCGGCACATCCAGGCCTTAGAGCTGAAAGAGAATCTAGTCTTTGATGTGGACAACTGTCCTCCTCTCTGGACCACAGGCCCTAAAGCCCTTGTGGAGAGTTCAACGTACTCATGCCATCCTGTGGTAACAGTCACCTAGCACAGCTCCTGGCGAAGGGGGAAGCCCGAAGGCTGCCTGTGCATCTGACAGTCGGCACAGTCATGGAAGTATTGTGAGGGGGCGCTTCGAGCCTGAAGGGTGGTCAGATATGGGGAGGGCCAGTGCAGAGCCCAGCAAGTACTTATTACCTCCTGACATTACAGTGTGTAGTCATTTGTGTGTTTTTGCTGTTTGTTCTCCCCGGTCATCATCTAGTTCATCACCTTTTCCAGATGAGGACATTGAAGCCCATGCAGGTGACTCACCTGAGGCCACATAGCTGGTCATGGCAGTTTCAGGCCCAGCATCCAGATCTCCTGATAGCCAGTGTGTTGTTACAATATCAAAGTGTCCCCCATGCCCAGCCGCTGCATTATGCCACTCTTCAAGGATGCTGAGTCCTTGCGGTCCCTCCACTTTTCTTATCCTTCTCAGAATCCTGACAGTCCAGCCTATTCATCTGTATGCATATAAATGTTTTCACTAAAAAGTGGGAATTCTCATAACCCTCCAGTGATATGAATATAACCAAGGGGTAAGAATGGAGGTAATGTGGGCAGCATGAATTGGGCAAGAGCACCCTGGCCGGCTGGAAGGCAAGTCCTTCCTACCAGCAGCAATGAGTAGTGCTTTCCCTATCATCTTGTCCCCACGTTACAGTGGAGAGGTGCCCCTCTCCTTCTCCCAGGCCCAGGGAACCCCAGCTCACAGGCTTGCTTCTCCATCCATGTTATAGCCTTCAAGGCAGCAGCCCTGATCCAGAAGTGGTACCGGCGCTACATGGCACGCCTGGAGATGAGGCGGCAGTGCACCTGGAGCATCTTCCAGTCCATAGAGTACGCTGGGCAGCAAGACCAGGTCAAGGTGCGGTAGGATGTGGGAGGGGGCCACCTCCAGCTCTGCCTTCTAGCCCCTGGGCAACAAGGACCACCAGGTGCTGAGAAGGTGCAGCCAATCTGGGCCACTCCTGGGTTCTCTTCTCACTCACCCTAAAGCCAAGTCTCCTTGGGTTCTTCTGCAGCTCCACGATTTCTTCAGCTACCTTGTGGACCACTTCACCCCCAGCAGTCACAATGAGAGTGAGTACGAACTGCCACATGGCACGTCCTCCTGTCTCAGGGTCAAAGATCTGGGGTGAGGTGGGCAATGCACAGGAAGTGAAAAAAAGGTTCATCTGGTGGTAGCCAGGAGGACAATGAGCAAGGATGACAATAAATAAATGGCAGAATGGACTTGTAACGTAGATTCTTGCAGAAGCACAACCAGGGACAAGAACTTGAGTGCAAGGAGTTTATTTGTTAAATACAGAAAAAGGGGAGTGGGGTGGAGGGAGGGAGGTCAAGGGTGGGGAGGGAGTGGGAAGGGATTCAGGGAAGGGAAGGCAGCCAAGAAAGTGTGGTCTACTAAGTTAGCAACTCAACATGCATGGGAAATAGTACTAAACACGCTCCTCGGTGTGACCCCACCTGAAGGCTGTGCAGACCAGAGTCTATATGGCAGCTCCTGAAAGTCATTGGTTGAAGCTGCTGAGAGGGTCATGCAGGAAGGGGTGTTAATTCCAAAGCATTTTGGGCCTGGAAGCAGGGCTCTCTGTGGATCCAGTAAAAATTCCTGAGGCTAGAGATGCAGGGCCAGGCACTTAGAAATTGCCTGAAAGATCTGAGGCATCTGCCGCCTTCACTAAGTACACCATAAATGCCTGTGAACCTTTTTCCCACCAGGGCTTCTCCGTTTCTTCTTCACAAGCCTAGGCCCCTACATTTCCATCCTTTCTAAGTCTAACAAATCTCAATCTTTTAAAACAAAAGTACAGTGGAATTGACATAAGAACCAAACATTCGCCTCCTGCCCATCCTAACTCGTGGTCGCTTTTCCCTTTTCTTTCTCCTCTCCTTTCCTGGAGTGATGCCAGGCTGGTCCTCATAATGTTTTATTCAACATCCTTTTGTAATAAGGTTGATGAGATTCTGTAGGAACTTAACTCTTGTTTATGTCAATTAGCCTATGGTAAAAAACTGGTTTTGTTACATGTCGTTTTACTTAAAGTCACTGATTGGTTGACAGCATTAAGGGGGGACTTACTGTGCAGTCTGAGGAAGGACTACTCTGTGCTGCCTGTGGACTCACCGCACACCCGATCGTAAGCCGGCCACCCTCTCTGTCCCGACTAGGGGACTTCCTGAACCGCATGTTCACTGAGGAGAGCGCCCACCAGGACCCTGAGACGGAGAACTGCAGTGACTATGAATCCATAGAGGTGCCGGACAATTACACGGGGCCACGCCTCTCCTTCCCACTCCTTCCTGACCACGCAACTGCCTTGGTGGAAGCCTTCAGACTGAAACAGGTGAGCTCCCCTGGGAACCTGAGTCACGCCCTGCCCCATGTCAGGAGCAGACAGAGAGCAGACCAGTGCAGAAGGAATGGCCTCGGCTTTAGGGTGTTTGTATCATGGGCCCACTAGAGAAATTCTCCTCTCCCTTTGCTTAGCCAAACCCTGTGATCGCTCACCAGTTCCTGTGCACTGAAAACTTCTCCTAATCATGTGATCTCCCTTTGATCATTCATTCCACAGATAATTACTGAGCTGCCCTACATGCTGGCACTGCTCCGGGCACTGGGGATATGGCAGTGAGCAAGACAGACACAAAGCCCTGCCTTCGTGGGGCTGGCATTCTAGTGGGGAAACAGACAAATAGCAAATAACGATAAATGAGTAAATTTTGTACTCATTCTCTCCATTCAGAACAAAACCCCTGCAAATAGCCAGACCCTCCCTTGTTAGAACAGTTTATTTATTAATACTTGACCAGGCCCCGAGTAAATTATGTATATTATAGAAAGTGGTAAGAGCTACGCAAAAGAATAAACTAAGTTCCAGGTGGGAGAGATGGCAATTTTATAGAGTGGTCTGGGAAGGCATCAGGAAAAGGGAATTTCTGAGCTAAAGTCGAAGGCGGTGAGGGAGTGAGCCATGTGGGCCTCTGGGGAAAAGCATTTCAGGCAGAGGGAGCAAATGGGGAGGCCCTGAGGCAGGACCTGCCTGGACTGCTAGGGGACCTTGGGAAGGCCGTTGGGGCTGAGAAGAGGGAGCCAGGGAAAGAGTATTAGGAGATGGAGGCCAAGAGGAAAGGGGGCGAACTTTCACTCTTCTGAAAGAGATGGGGAGACACTGAGCACAGGGATGCTACCATCTGGCTTGCTTATTAAAGTAACCATTCTGTTTGCTTAACAGAGTGCAGGGAGCAAGGGCAGAAGCAGGGAGAACAGATGAGACTACTGCAGTAGCCCAGGAGAAAGATGATAGTGGCTTCAACACTGAGGGTCGAGGCAGCAGGGTGGGAAACGGTCAGATTCTGGCTCTTTGCCAGATTCCAATCCTTCCCCCACTTTCATATGAACTAATTCACTGCAGGAGGAGCTAGGGTGGCTTTCCCAGCAATGCCAGGATCGCACAGTACAGTCAGCATGCATACACTTATTCATGCTTTGCTGAGACAACAGAGGGCCTTTCATAGAGCAGAGTGAGGAAATCGGTCCCATATTTGGGTGACAGTGGGAAACAGAAACAAGGGGAGAGGGGATGGGTGCATAGGGTCCCAGGGGCAGTTTACTGGGCCCCCTTTGAGGTCGTGGGTGATTGGGAAGGCGCACCTTCCTTCACAATATCGCTGCTGCTTTGCTCCCTCCCTCCTCTCCCTCCTAGCAGCAGCTACATGCTCGCTACGTCCTGAATCTTTTGCATGAAACCAGAAAACATCTGGTACAACTGCCAAACATCAACCGAGTCTCGACCTGTTACAACGAGGAGATCACAGTGTGTGGTAAGAGCCGGTCTGAAATGGTTTTCTGTGCTAGACTCAAACAAGAAACCTCTACCTGGACGGGGAGGGAGGAAAGGCGGGGGCTGTGGGGACACTCAGGGCCACGTGGGCGGGCCAAGTTCACTCCTTCACACTGAGAGCAATCGCAAATTCACTCCACAGTTACTTCAAGTAGAGGCGGTGCAGTGAAGGACCGTGGAGCCACAGGGCCCAGCCTCAGCTTTATTTTCCCAAGCAATTTACATTTGACCCCAAACTCATGTTCTCCTTTCAGAGCAAAATCCTTGCAAATAGCCAGACCCTCCCTTGTTAGAATAGTTTATTAGTACTTGACCAGTCCCCGAGGCCTAGTGAATTATTCCTGCCCCCCCACACATACTCTCCCAGACAGAAACCCTGTTAATGACAGTTTTCTTCATCTCCTTACATTTTCGTGATGCTTTAACGCCCGTCATAGACTGACACCCCCACTTTAACTTTGGGGAGGCAGACTGTTGTACATCGGGTGCATCATAAACTGGCACTTCTAAGCCACATAGAGCCTACGGATAGGTCCTGAAATGGTCTTACATTTTTAAAATTAGTTTCCAATATTTGAAAATTAGAGTATTTCATATTAAAATCCAGATTTCCAAATTCTCTTGGAAAACCTTACAAGACTGGCCCATAAGCGAGTTGCAGCTTCCTGTATTAGATGGGGCAAAACCTCTCCCATTCTCATAGGGTTTACAGTCCTGTCTCACTTTTGCTTCAGTAAGAAGACAGGTCGTTTACTATTTATGATAATCATACAGGAAAAGGTGTTGTGCTTTCTGCTTTCAATGTTAACTGTCCCTGCAACAAGGGAAATTAGTATTTAT
>VMDR010025223.1:0-14602 GCA_007922815.1 Macrotus californicus | reverse complement strand
GGAACACAGTAAAGGGAAACATCTGGCTTTTGAATTTCTTAGCTGGCAGAGTTTTCTTTTCATATAGTTAACTGTAGTTATTTTATAGCATCCTTTTTCTAATCATCACATTTATGGAATTCATTTCTTTGAATTTTCCTTCTTCATCTTTTGAGTTAAATCTGCTATTCTGGCCCTGGCTGGTGTGGCTCAGTTTGTTAGACATCATTCTGCAAACTGAAAGGTCACCTGTTTGATTCCTGGTCAGGGCAAATGCCTGGGTTGCCAACTCCATCCTTGGTCAGGGGACTTGCAGAAGGCAACCAGTCGATGTTTCTTTCTCACATTGATGTTTCTCTCTCTCTCTTTCTCCCTCCCTCCCCTTCTCTTTCAAATAAAGTAAAATAAATTTAAAAAAATCTGCTATTCTGAAAAGATGAATATGAAACATTTTTGATGTGATGTTTATGATATTTCTGCTGTTGAGTATTTTTACAACCTATCTCTTTTCATTTATCCTGGAAAAAAGTCAAACATCACTTCATTATCAGGATGAATGTCACCTCCTTATGTTTAGCAAAAATTCCAGAAAATGCTAGACCACTGGAGCATTAAGTAATTTATAATTGATGGTGGTAGTGACCCTAGAACTTTAGACCAGGTTTTGCCTTAAGTTTTATATCCCATGTTAATAAATCTGGATATTAATGAGTATTTTTATAATAAGCAAACATGGCTTAGAGTAATTGTTTAGTATTAAAGCTTTTTTTAAAAAATATTTATTTTTAGAGAGAGGGGAAGGGAAGGAGAAAGAGAGGGAGAGAAACATCAATGTGTGGTTGCCTTTTGTGCCTCCTGGGTTGCCCAATGGGGACCTTGACCACAACCTAGGCATGTGCCCTAGACTAGGAATCGAACCAGCAACCCTTTGGTTCACAGGTAGACGATCAATCCAATGATCCACACCAGCCAGGGTAGTTATAAAGCTTTTATATTACACTGTCCAACTGGTAGGAATGCCTTTTTATCCTTTCTGTGTGTGAATTGTAGCAATGTGGGGAACTTCATAGACACTCTTTTTCAAATTGTGTCAAAGGCCAAGGAACAGATTGCTACAATATTGGGAAAAGGTACACTGGTAAAGTCACCCACACATTCAAATAAAACTTTGAAACAGATCCCCCCCCTCAAATTCTTTATTGTTGTTATATAGACAATTTAAAGAGAAGTGAAATAAATTATTTTAGCATATTATGTAGCAAGAAAAGTACTACTTTTACATATCTACTGATTTTAGTAATTGTTAATTCCCCAAGTTTGAATCACCTGAGGGCATGGACAGTGTCATATTTAAGTGTGAAATTTTGTAATTATATTTTCAGATGAAATGTAAGCCTTTATTCCTTATTGACTTCACACTGTATACCTTATGTTTTTTATGTTCAGTTTTTTTTTAAATAGTAACAGCAGAGAGTAACTCTGAAGGTATTAGCAAGGCTTTTAAAAAGATGGTTTTCATTTGAAACTACAATGTTATTCTTTGCATAAATATTTGCCTATCGTTGAAGAATTGAGGGACTAAATTTGATGGGGAATAGAGTTGAAATAATAGTCTCTGCACTCAAGGAATTCATGGTCTAGCCATGCAGACGAGTATCTGGAGGACTAGCACATCAGCATATGCTAGGGGAGGGAGGACCAGCTCAGACTGGTGTGGAGCTGCAGTAGAGGGTTAGCGGGGAGGGCTTCCTGGAGTAGGTGATGCCTCAAATAATGAGTTGGATTTAGCCTAGTAGAGGAAGGCTGAGAAAGCTTTGGCAAAGAGTGGGACTAGCACGTTCCTTTGGCATGACTGGAAGAGAGGGTACATGCGGTGGAGTGGCTGGGGGGGTAGTTAGGAGATGCAAATATGGAATTTGTGTATTAAAAATAGGAGTTTGATTTCTGTCCTTTGTATGGACCTTGCTATAGTGTTGATTTGGGGTATTTTAAAAAAAATAAATCAAGTTTTAAAATAAAATATTGTGCCTAACTTTGTTTCTTTTAAAAGTTAGGGGCTTTCGAAAGAATTTCTAGGTATTGAGTGCCAAGCTTGCCAACCAAACAAGGAGCTGCCCTGGGAAAGCCTGCTTATTGTTGGAAGTGGTATGCTCAGTGACACTTGTCCATTTGTGTGTGGTGGCGTTGTGGCAGAGTCAAAATATTCAAGCAGATTCCACTTATTTTTAAATATCTAGAAGGTTGGTCTTTGCATTTACTCTCTAGTTTATAGCCTTCTCTAAGAGACTGAAGCCAGATTGAATTTATCTGGGAAACTGCCATATGAATAAATGCTGCATAGAACAATAAAAGGGCCATAGGCTTCCAAGAATCAGTGACAGTGCACTTTAGTTCCTAATTTAGAGGTCATGAGAATTATCCCTTGACAAACAATATTGTAGAAAAGAAGAATTTCTACTTCATGGATTAATTTTTTGATAAACGTTTAAATGTTGTTTACATAAATGGCATTGGAACAAGTCAAGGTGGGGAGTGAATGAATGAATGAATGCACGAATAAATGAACAGATGAGTACAGATGGCATATATTTTTGTATTCTGAGGAGGGGGAGATGACTGTGCTAAAACCTGTAAAACGTTCATCTGTCCCACCCAGTAGATTTGGCTTCTCAAAGTAGGGACTAGTCATAGTCATTATTTTACATCCTTGGTGTTTGGGACATGCTGGCCACAAATTGGGAATGGCTTTGAGGAGACACCTTCATTTGCCCCTTGATGGAGGGCTGATTTGGGCTAGCAGAGAAGAGAGAGGATCATGCCAGCAAACAGATTGGAATGAAAGTGGGTGTTTACAACAGTGTTTGTCAGACTGTGGGTCACACTCTCTTGGTGGGTTGTGAAATTGTTTTAGTGAGGGTAACCAGCACTTTTATAAAAGGAAGTTAGAAAAGTTCAGAGTGAGTGCCATATGATAAAGGTAGATAGTTGTTTTTTTAATGTAACTTTTGTTCAGGTATAAATCTACATGCAGATAATACATGTATGTGTACTGGGTTGTAATAAGAATGTATTGATGTAGGTCATGGTCAAAAAGTTTGCACTCAGATGGTTTAGGAGACTTTTCTCTTCCGTGTGCAAAGCACTGTGGTAGGGGCGGAATCAAAGGTAGCCCTGACTAAGATCTCGATCCTCAGGTGCTTCCTGTCTCTAGACCATTGTAGGGCTGGGGATTCACATGGACAGCATCTCAGAAGAATGCTTGTTTCTTCATCCATACATCTCCATGGACCAGGAGGAGACATCTTGGTTCTCACCAAGAGAAGAATATTGTTAAAGTGTCTGACCCCATTCTATCCGCCTTGCTTAGTCCTCTTCATGAAAGGACAAATGGCATATCTGATTAGTAAAATCAGGAAGAGGCTGACATCCAAGGGCCTTTCTGACCAGTGGGTAAGGCCACTCCATTGAAGAAGGCAGGCCTGGAAACCAGCTGCTGGGATCTGTTCTGGCAGCTGAGATTTGGAAATAGTTTATTGAGTCTCCTTGCAGCTGTTAGGTCTCTTGGTCTGGATTTCATTAGATGGTGGCAGCAGCTAAGTAGAAAACACCATTTGGACCTTAGGCCCAAGGTCTCTTTCAACACAATCTACTGAGTCCTGTACTTTGGAGGAACATAAAGGTGATGCTGAGTCATCATTAGCTCTTCTATCTGTTCATCAGTTTGTTAGGACCCGTAAGAGAGGATGATGCTCCCTAGATGCTATCCAGTACTAGTGGGAGATATGGGGAAGGGTCCAGACTCTGAGGGCCGTGACAGCAGTCACTGTCTGCATCAAATTTCGACTTTGTGTGTGAACAGCTGAGAGCCTTTTTGCGCACCCAGGTAGAGATGGATGTGACTTTGATTACATGATAAGAAATTTCTTTCATAGGGCATAATGGGTTCTGCAGTATGGGAGAGGTGAGAGGCTGCAGTTTTCGTAAAAGTGGAATGATGACCAGTAGTGACCTACCCTTAAAATTTTTTCTATTCCATAATTGGTCTTTAGGGGTGTTTACTTAACACTGACATTGTTCAGAGTTTGTGGTAACCAATTTTCTAACTAGTTTGATACCCTCTGAGTTACCAACTGTTGAAGTGCTTTTTAACTCCAGATGTGACTTTCTATGTCTTAATTCCATTTCAGCAACAGAAGATGGTGCTGTTGTGCTGGAAACCAATCCACTATTCTTTCTTCTAGTAAAACTTGTCGTCTAAATGCTTATTCATGCTAAATCAAGTGGACACACTTAGCATGCAGTGTTTACAGTATACCACCTCATGCAGAATGGGATCAGGGGGGCAGTATGGAACATTCATAGTGTCAAACTTACAAAGTAAGGGGCCAGAGAAACCAGGCACGGGGGCCTTGGTTAGGTGTTTGCTCAGGGCAACCTTTGCACTCAGGGTAAAGTGACACTGTCACAGGAGGCAGGAGGGGAATGGCTGCTAGGTGCTGTTTGATCTGTGCGTAGTCTTCTCTGATTTGGTTTGGAGATGAATGAGTAGAAATGAGAGAGAGGGAACCATTTTTTCTCTTCTCTTTTTGAGAAAGATCTGAGTACCTAGAGGAAAAGTCATGCATTAAGTTTATAAGAAATACTATGCTTATTTAAATGCTTAACTGAATACTTCAGTAGCTGAAATACTCAAGCAATCTCTTCATTTACTTTACCACTTGAAAGAAACCCAGATGGTATGATGGACTTGGTGTAAAATTGGTTGAGTGACCTTGAGGCTTGACTTAACCTCTTTGAGCCTTCATCTGTAAAATGAAGGTGAGAAATTCTATTTCTCAGGCCTGGGGAGAATTGATCTGGGTAGTAAAGGTAATGTTCTCAACACAGTGCCTGGCACTAGCTGCTCAGTAAATGTTCACTTCTGCCCCATCTCATCCACATCCAGAAATCTAGACATTATAAGAGCAAATAGATTTTACAAAAAGTATACATTGCTGCATCATGGAGACTAAGTATAAAGCTCTCAGTAGTTTGCCCAGCTTTCAGAATGACATGTCCCTCAGGTGGGGCCATGTTTGTTGTTGTAAGTGACCTGCAGTTAAAATCTTCTCTTGCTTGTACCTGGTGAACAAAAGACCAAAATTATTGCCACAGTGATTCTTAGTTGTCTCTTCTTTTCCTTCCCATGGCTTCCTACAGCTGGCTGCCATTCTAATTAACCCTCTTACCTGTGTGGTCGGGGGTCTCCCACAGAGCCTGCTCAGGGAGTTACTGGAGCAACGTTCTGATCTAGAGGTTAGCTTTTGAGTAGGTTCTTAAATAACAGAAGGGTTCTCCAGACACAGAGAAGTTTGTCAGATTGCTGTAAGATAGATCTACGGATTTATGCTCAGACTCGGTAGGAAGCTGGTTTGGGACTGGTCTCAGAAGTACAGTCAGATCTCATTATGCATAGATTCGTGTTTGTGAATTCACCTACTCATTAAGATTTTTTTGTAACCTCAAAATCACTACTTAGGGAGCCATTGCAGGCATTGGTGGACGTGTGCAGAATGGTGGCATTTTGAGACTCCCGGTGCACGGGTTCCCCAGTTGAGGTGGGAACAAGGCAACACTTGGCCTGCTGGTTGGCAGCTGTCGTGCTGTAAACAAGTGTTCTTTTCACAGTCTTTAGTGCTGTGTTTCCCACATTTTTGTGCGTTTTCTTGGTGATTTTCCTGTTAAACATGGCCCCCAAGTATAGTGTCAAAGCAGAAGACTATGATATGCCTTATGGAGAAAATATTAGTGTTAGATAAGCTTTATCAGGCAGGAGTCATAGGGCTGTTGTTGGTGAGTTCAGTATCAGTAAATCAACAATGTATATTAAATAAGGTATCTTTAAACAGAAGCACACATAAAACAAGAGTATGTATTGATTGGTTTGCAAAAATATTGTGTCTAAGGGCTTGTAGGAACCTAACCCTGGTTTTCCCCTGGAAGCAATGAATGGTTCAGTGTTTGTGGACACCTGATAGACCATAACTACCAGGAACAATGATATTCGAGACTTGGCTCTTTGTTCCTTTCTCCTCCAGGGTATTTGGCCCAGGGGCCTTAGGGAAAAGGTTTTCTGAGCTGCTTACTTTTTGTTTTCCATGGAGAGGTCCCTATTACAGAGTTCAGGAGAGTTGTGCCTGATAGGAACGCAGCTATAAAATGGGCTTGCTGCAGGGTGGCAGAGCCTCGCCTGGCCTAGCAGGCTGCTCAGATGCTAGCTGGCCCTCTGAGGTGGCTCCAAGTGCTGGATAATTGGGTGCATGGAGACCTAGGATTTCATTTGGTGTGATGAGGACAATGGGCCATATCCTCAGTTTATTGTGATTTTGGTAATTTTTTCTTAACGTAGTTGTATAGCTAAAGGATTGAGGTTAGTTAAATGATGTTGTATGTTGAACATGTCTTCTGTACCTAGAATTCCTACAACTGTTGAATTTGACTTTAATTGAAGGTGATGTCTTTATTTTTATTTTTCTTGCTATCATTTTTCAGCTGATGAATCCTCTTCTTATGGATTTCCACCTTAACTTTTTCATTTTGTGGTGAGAAAATCAGGGATGTGTGGTTTACCTTGCCAGCCTCTTCTCTTCAGCCACATTTTAACTAGCACACTGGCCCCTCTAGAAAAGAAGGGGCCTGAGGTAGGAAAGGGTTAAAAGTAGCAAAAGAGTCACTTAATTCTTTTGGTAGGTATTTGGAAAAAGTAACATGTAGGAAATTTGGTTGAAATTTAAGTGAGAACACTCCATGTCCCATTTTGCAATTTTTCTTTTCACCTCTGTACATGTTAGCACAGTATCGCCTTTCCTAGTGGAGCATACAGTTAAGGACAGTGTTGCTTTTAGGTGGCTTGAGCTAATCGAAGCCTTGGATTCGCTGGCCAGCTCTGACCTGTCATTTGGCATGTGGGTGATCATGAAGAGAGGCTGCAGTGCGTATGGTGGCCATGCCAATGGGGACTGTCCTGTGCTCCAGTAGATCCCACAGCTGGCATGCCACTGCCTTCACTCATCCACTTGGAAGAGTGTTCCACAGTCACGGCCACACTGTCATTTGAACAGGGTGTTTGTGCACCCTACCTCACTCAGTCTGAGAATTATTGGGTGCCTTGCCTTGTTGTCTCAAAGAGGTTGTCCCTTTGGTGACTGCGGCATTGACGTGACTGAATCAGTGTTAAGTACTGACTGAAACTGACAGGTCTCGGGCAGCTTCATACCAGGCTTCCTGCGTTTCCCAGACACATCCTTATCTTTCAGATGGGAGGAGTCATCTGTTTTATTTCTTGGCAGAGAACAGCCTTTATCGTGTGGTGTGCTTGCTTCCGCATCTGTAGAGAGTGACATTTAGTAAGAGTGGCATAGGGACTTAATCTGGAGGTTTTTCTCAGACGTCTTTAAACTGAAATTCCATAATTACCTAAATATTTTGGATAACTTCAGATAAGCAGAAACAAGGAAATACATTATTTAACCCCAATTTTTTTTATTAGTACTATTCGTTCTGGAAAATATCACAGACTAGTTTAAAAATCCATCATTGTTTAAATTTTTCTTTTTCTCCTTTCTCATGAAATTAGATCTTCCTTCCCATTACATATACTGTGATGTTATATTCAAAGGGGAGATTTATTTTGATGTATAAATGAAGTCAGAGTTTCATTTTATATCTGTGTGTGTGTGTGTGTGTGTGTGTGTGTGTGTGTGTGTAAAATACTACCAGGGTATCTGGTGATAGAAAGATTTAATGTATCTGAATGAGGAAAGATACACATGAAAACCACAGGGCAGGGTCTGAATGGCACCGATGGCTATGTTTTGTTGATGTTAACTCCTTGGAGAGATTTTTACAAGCAGTTGATACTCAGTTTTAATATTACAGAGACATTTACAGACAGAGACATTTTAACTGAATAATGTTTGAGAAATTGTGTATAAATGAAGATCAAATGTTTTCAATAAAATATTTGAAGTAAATTTAAAGACTTCCTCTAAATTTTCATTAGATTTCTAATTTGAGTAAAGGGAACTTGCCCCTCATAGTTCTTCCCCCCTTTTAAATGCTCGCAAGCATTTCTGAAAAGTGATTATATTAGAGCTTGATCTTTGTCTTCATCTTGATAAATTGAATACTCTTAATGCTGTAGTTTAGCAGTTGTAGTGAACAACAGCTGCCCTTGGGAGTAAAGATCCTTTTTCATAATTCATGTTTGGACAGGAAAGTGTACCTGGTAATGAATCTCGATTATCTAAACTGCTAGTGATGGACCAAGGGATGATAATACACTGGTTTACCTTCAGGCCTCAGCTCTTCTTGGAGAGCTTACTGATAAGGAAAAGCAAAACAGAGAATTTATAATTAGGTAGTTGCCTAGGGAAAACAGCAGCTAACAAACGTTTTAAATGTCTTAGGCTAAGAAAAAAAGAGAATTTTAATAAAACCCACAGGTTATCAGCCTGTGAAAACCAACTAATGGTATTTCTAGTTTTCCCTCTCCCCTAAATGACTTACTCCTTTTCCTCCCCAGTCCTTACATCACCCCAGGGTGATGTGCCACAGCATTAAGAGGTTCTGTTTTTTTCATGGGATTAGTTAGCTGCTTGGAGATGGGTAAGTGTCATAATCATTCCATGTTCTGTATAACTGTTTAGCTTTTCCTACATCAATTCTCTCTACATAAGTACAATATTCTCTTTAGGTTAGTGGGAAGATTGATTTCTCTGTCTGGGATCAGAGAAATGGGGCAGAAAGTGGAGATTGTTCTAATTTGCACCCTGATCCCCACTATGATGTTTGTTGAGTCTTGCTTTATGACCTAGTTGGTTTTTAAAATTATTCCAAGTGTATTTGGAAGGAAAATATTAATATAATTTTTTAATTGTGAAGTGTTATAGGGTTTCATATGTCCAGTAGATCAAGTTTGTTAATCTTTTATTTATGTATTTACTAATTATATTTGTTTGCTTGATTTATAAGTTTATAATTGGATTTTTTTTTTAAACTCCTCCTTTGGTTTTGAAATTGTTGGCTTTTCCTTATAATTCTGTTGGCTTTTGCTTTGGATAGTTTAACTAATGTTGCTGTTCTAATTAACAGTTTATTGTTTTGTTTTTATGTCCTGAACTCAACTTTGATATAAATCATACCGAGTCTTTCCTTTTTTGGTTGGTATTTATCTCAAATAACTTTTTTCATCATCTTGCTTTCAGCCTTTCTGAGTTGCTTTAGATGTGTCTCTGTGAAGAGTGTAAAGACTCCAGCTTGCTTTTCTTTAGTCTGAGAACCTCTGTCTTTGAAATGGTGAATTTGGTTAATTTATCTTTACTACTTGCCATGCATGTTTCTTTTTTCTTAACACTTGTGGAGCAGGTGTGAGGTGTGATTTCTCTTACAGACTCCTCTCACCTAAGGGCTTAGGCAGGTTCATACGGGGGTTGCCAAGTCTCAGGACCAGTTTATGAGTTTTTAATAAAAAAAATTATTTATTTTTAGAAAGGGGAAAGGAGGGAGAGAGAGAGGGAGAGAAACATCGATGTGCAAGACAAAAATCAATTGGTTCTCTTGCATGCCCCAACTGGGGATCTGTCCTGCAATCCAGGCATGTGCCCTGACTGGGAGTCGAACCAGTGACCTTTCAGTCTGCAGGCCAGTGTTCAATCCACTGAGCCACACCAGCCAGGGCTATGAATTCTTAATTTAATCCCCTCAGATAGAGTAGCTCTTATATGTGTCCAGCTTTATATTCTGGTCCAGTTCCTGCCTCCGCCACCCGCCAGGCCTGAAACTGTGTCTGGGTCTCTGTGTGGCTTCTGGACGTTGGGGTCTACACTCAGGTCTTATACCACCCCCTTTCTTTTGGCCGTCCCAGCCCTCTCTTGCTCTGACTACCTGCCTTTAAGTTCTCTCTTATTTCTGACACCTGAGGAGTTCCTTTTCTTTCCTTTAAGCTCATCTGTACATTAAAAAAAAAGTGAGAGGAGGCTCTGCGTTTCTGCATTAGCTCAGTCCTCCTACTCACCTGCACCCAGTTCTGTTTGTTTCTTGGTATGGTGTAAGTGATGTCTGTGGTTAAAGATCTTTCAGGATTGTCGGTGTTGGACTTTTCTGGTTTTTACCTGCTGGACCACTTTTACCTCTGACTTACTCCTTTATAATATTTTAACAAATACTCCAAATGGAAAACAGCACCATTTGTCTTTTAGTGTGAACTGATGTTCACTGGTTTTGTGTATTCATTTACCGACATGGGACTTTGTCCAGACTTTACTATGTGTTGGACATGTGCCATTGCTGGAGGACTGTGGGGACAGGACTTGCAATTGCTGAATTTTTTGGCAGCCCTGGTTCACTTTCAGAGAATGGTTTGGGGAGATGTTCACTCCATTTTTTACTTGAACTCCTAATCCCTACAAGGGAGCCAAATTCTGATCAAGATGTCTTAAGTGATGCTTAGGCCTCATTTTAATTATTCTGTGGGAAGAATTAGAGAAGATTAGCCTACGGTATGTCACATGCTCTATTTTACTTTGTTTTTTATATGAAAAAGAAATACAAATATTTAGGTTTGCCAGAGTGTGTTGTTAGGGCAGTTTGATAGAGCTGAAAAAGCAGTGAAAGTAAAAATGAGATTCTGACAGATCTTTTACCTTAGGTAAGGTATTTGGGGAATTGGGCCAGAAAACCGAAGGGTAACACATTGTGGCATAGCCACCAGAGAGGTGAATACTATGGTGAGTCTTGAACCACAGAAAACTTTCTGAGCGTTGTGGGCAAGGGAAGGGGAAAGTCTCCTTTGGCCCAGTTGTTGGTTTGGTTGAATTTTTTATTATGGAAAAGTCTTTAGATAACCCCAGAAGACAGAAGAATATAATGAACCCTCTGTGTCCTCACCCCTCCCCATTCAACCACTATTGTGGCTAATCCTGTTTCATCTCTACCAACGCACACTCTCTCCCTTTTTGTTTCATTTTGAAGCATATTCTAGATACCACGTAGTATCTATTGGTAAATATTTCAGTGTGTATCTCTCAAAGACAGATTTTTTTTAAACAAAGCAACATTATTATTGTTCTTTAAAAATAAGTCTTTTTTGTCATCAAATACTCACTTACTACTAAAATTTCCAGTTATCTCAAGGGTTGTGAGTTTTTATTTTTCTGTTTTGAGTCAAAGATCCGTATAAGGACTGCCACATACTGTGATGACTGAAATATCTAATATGTCTCTAATTCTACAGGTCTTTCTCTCGCTCTCATTTGTAGAAGAAACAAGGTCATTTGTCCTGCAGAGTTTCCTGCAGCCCTGATTTCACTGGTGTTAGTCCCCTTGGGTTGTTTCATGTACTCTCCCTCCCCCTGTTTAATCTACGTCCGTTATTTCATTAGAGGTTGCAGTATTGTGGCATTGTAATTCTAGCATTCCTTTTTCTTTCATTTGTTGGAATACATCTATAAAGAAAAACTCACTTATCTGGGGTTTGCAATTTTTATAGAAAGAGCAGAGTATAGATTTAATTCTTTCCCTTCACTTACTGCTTTTTTAAAAAAGTGAGTTGATTTACTAGAATTCTTCAATGGAGACCAGTCAGTTATTTTGTTTTAGGATCATTATGAACTCATAGTCGGTTGCAGTTTTGACCCTTACTAATGATCCAGTTGTCTCAGCCTCTCTTTGTTGCCCAACTCTTTTGACTTCCCCTGTGTTATGACAGGATGTTTCAGGTTCATCTTATATATGTTCTGCCCTAGACCCAAAATCAGCACTTACCCAAGGAGCTCTGGTTACTTTTCATGGAAAATGGTATTTCAAGACCACAGCCTAGGTGCTAGAATGGCAGTTGTACTGGGTCGGTCATTGTTTCTGACCCTTCACGGCAGACAGAGCTAAGAAAATTTTCTTTCTTTTTCTCCCCCTCCTCCTTTCTCCCTTCTTCCTTTCAGATAAAAATACATCACGCATTCAGACTGGTATTTCTGATTCAATATTAGGGCTACAGTTTCTACTTAACCTCTTCTATCTTACATACACTATACAAGTATCTTCTTTCTCTCATACCAGGAATCCTGGTTCTCAATGATACCAGGAATGGTAGAAATCGAATATACAGTTATTCATTTGCTTTATCCCATGATATGTATCTAGCTGTCTCAGAATAACAAAACCAGTGCAGTCACCACTGATATGATAATTGAGAACAGTGTAAGACTTTTTGCAGTTTTTTTTTGGTTTAGTGTATCCCCCTTGAGGGACATACATTCTGATTGCTGTTTTATAAAGCCTTTTCGATTAGTTCCCTCTCTGTGAGTTTATACCCCCAGCTGGATACATTTAGGTTTGTTTTCTTTGATTTTCAGTTCTTAGGGATTGCTTTTAAAATTATAATTGTTTTGTCATTAGTTGACATTTGGTCATGGTTCCAAAGGCATAGTTAAAAAACAAGGTATACTGTATTTAGAAAAGCCTGGATTTTATCCTCATCCCCTCTGCCCTCTCCCCTCTCCCTTCCCTTATAAGGAACTATTAAAACTTTGTGCTCTATCCCTCCATTGCTTGTTTTTCTTAATATAAACAGATATATACATATGTTTTTTATTTCTTAGGTAAATTATAATCTACCCTATTTACTTTTTTTCACTTTGTTTTTTTAATTTCACAAGATCCAGATTACTTCTCAGTAGTACCATAATAGTAGTATAGCATAGCCTTGGGTTCTGCTTCGCTAGCCAGTCTGAAAGTTTCTTTTATTAGGTAAATTTGGGCCCATTTAAATTTATTCATATAACCGATATGTTTGTCCTCAGTTCTGTCATTGTTTTATATTACATATGTATGTACATGAGTCTTTTAACTGAATGATCTTTCTCTGTATGGTTTGTTTCATTTATTCTCTCTCCCCATTACTTAGTGTGATTTTGTTTTTGTTTATTGTTTTGTGAGGTATTTTAAAGAGCAACTTACGTTATTGTTCTAAGGGCTACCTTTCTGATGCCGTTCTGTGACACTTTAGTTACTACCCCACTTTTTTCATTGTCCATTAATCCCCTCTGTTAGCATTATGCTTTGGCCAAAGCAGGTCACATGCCAATCTTAGATTCACAGGGAGCAGTAAACACAGTGTACTTCTTGATGGGGAGAGTAGAAGAGTTGCATCACAAAGGTTGTACATAGAAAGAAGGAAGAATTTTTGGCCATGTTATAGTCTACCACACCTAACATTATATAATGTTTAATCTTATCTATATTTATCTATATTTAGTTATTGTCTATTGGTTCCCTACTAAAATTAGCTAATAATCTCTTAGTTCCCCTGCCTCCCATCTCTCTCCTCTGCATCTTATTTGAAGAAATACTCTTTTACTCATCGTTACTAATGATAAGGAAGGCAGTGTTATTATTCTACTCCTCTTGTATGCCCTCTCATTCTCCTTTTCTTTTTTAAGTAACTACACTGTATCCACATTGTCAGAGCCAAACACCTTACCTTGTCTCCAATAACCATCATTTAGGGCGTGTTTTACAGGTAAATTCATTTGCATATAGTGCTCACTCTCAGTACTTACCTTGATGTTTCTTCAGTTATTTTGGTTGTCCAAAGCTTATTCTCTAGTACATTTTGTAGGAAGTATGGGAAAATGCACCTGGAATTGTTACATTTTAGTTTTCTATAGCCTTTATACTTGAAAGTCAATTTAGCTAGATATATATTGTTATGTAAAAGAACATTGGTTGAAATATCCTTCCCTTGTGTATTTTATTTTTATTTTTAAAATATATTTGATTGATTATGCTATTACAGTAGTCCCAATTTGCCTCCCTCTGCCGAGTACCCTCCATTCCCTCCAGCAATCCACCTCCTTTAGTTTATGTCCACGGGTCATACATGTTAAGTTCTTTGGCTTCTCCATTTACTATTCTTAACATCCCCCTGTGTATTTATTACCTACCAATTATGCTTTTTAATTCGTGTACATTTTCACCTATTCCCTCCCTTCCTCTTCCCAGCTGATAACCCTCCAAATGATCTCCATATCTATGATTCTGTTTCTGTTCTGCTTGTTTGCTTAGTTTGTTTTTTTTTAGATTCAGTTGTTGATAGTTGTGAATTTGTTGCCATTTTAATGTTCATGGTTTTGATCATCTTTTTCTTAAATAAGTCCCTTTAACATTTCAGGTAATAATGGCTTGGTGATGATGAACTCCATTAGCTTAACCTTGTGTCTGGGAAGTATTTCTCTGCCCTTCACTTCTAAATGATAGCTTTGCTGGATCAAATAATCTAGGTTGTAGGTCCTTGCTTTTCATCACTTTGAATACTTCTTGCCAGTCCCTTCTTGCCTGAAAAGTTTCTTTTGAGAAATCAGCTGCCAATCTAATGGGAACTCCTTTGTAGGTAACTCTCTGCTTTTCTCTTGCTGCTTTTAAGATTCTCTCTTTATCTTTTTTTAAAATATACTTTATTGATTATGCTATTACATTTGTCCCATTTTTTTTCTCCCCTTTATTGCCCTCTGCCCTGTACCCACCCCCTCCCCCACCATCTTTCCCCCACCTCTGTTCATGTCCATGGGCCATACATATAAGTTCTTTG
>VMDR010025222.1:0-14605 GCA_007922815.1 Macrotus californicus | reverse complement strand
ATATACATATGAAATTGTATAATATATTGCAACTTTAACATCAGTCACAGGACTTCGTGAAGAATATTGATCATGAGAACAAATTATAAATAACAATGGCTTTAATGTTTTTGCTTAGGTCTTTTTCTATTTTTAAAAAAGTTGATTTTAGAGAGACAGGAAGGGAGAGAGAGAAATACTGATATGTCGTTTCACTTATTTATGCATTCATTAGTTGCTTCTTGTAGGTGCCCTGACAGGGGGTTGAACTCACAACCTCGGCGTATGAGGACAATGCTCTAACCAACCAAGCTGCCCAGCCAGGGCTAGAGGTCTTTTTCTTTTAAAAAGAATTGCATCAAGGTGTGGCCATGATTCTCCTGAAAACATTGCTGCACACAGTGATGTATATCAAATAATCAGTCTGGTTCTGAGTATTACATTTTGAATTCTAATTTTAATTTGTGGAAAACTATGCAAACAAAGGACTCGTGTGTGTGTGTGTGTGTGTGTGTGTGTGTGTCCATCCGTGCTGCCTCTGCCCTCCACAGTAAACAAGATGCTAAAAGGATCCCTGGGATTCTTACTACTGTTTTAACTTACTTAGTGGTGACCTGTTTTCAGAAACTGAGGGGCTGACACCCAGTCTTCCTCGGCTGTGTGATAAGGTAGCCCCACCTCAAGTAAATGAAGCTAATAACAAACACAGTGCTATATTAAGGGTAAAATAAAAACTGACCTAATCTGGGAAGTCTCTTGATATGTCTGACTTTCGGTAAGAAAGACATGATAATAATAACGAAAGGGTTTAGAAGACAAGCCAGCTAATTTAAAAATAGGAAATAAGAAAAGAAAATATTTTAAAAACAGAAGGCTAGATGGCAACAGTTTCTTCCAATACTTTAGGAATCATTATAAGGAAGGAAAGTAACTAAAAGAGTCACTCAGAAAATGGATTTGAAAGCCCTTGAATATTTAGGTTAAATTAAGACAATTTTTCTGATTTTTTTTTTTAGACTTAGAAGACCATCTTTGAGAAAGAGGGTTCATTCACAGAACCCTTCAAGCTCTGAATCAGTGAAAAGTAAATCATAGTCATTAAATTATTTTATGAGCATTAATAGGACTTAACTTTGCCTCAATGTTAAGTTGCTCAGCATAGCAGCTAGAATAATTGGACCTCACCACTTCCTCATATCCAGACTGGCTTTAGCCTTCTTGAAAAGAAGATCATTATAACCTATAGTAAGAAAGAGATTCAGACTGAAGAAATATCTCAGGTTAAGCTGTCTCATCTATTAAACTCACCTTTCCTTTCAGGTAATGTCATCACTAACAAATTTTCTTTATGCCAACAGAAAACAGAATGATATAATCCCTAGGCAAAGAAAGAAGGAAATCTACTCTCTCAAAATTTGAAAGATATTAAAGTAAAAAACATTTTACTGATTCGAAAAATTTCTAAACCCTGCATCTTCTTAATTTATTGAGAAAAACACTTAGGGTCTTCCTGTAATTAAACCTGCTTTGCCCCTGGTTTGGAAACACGGTTACCTACCACACAGCGCAGTGATTTTCAACCAGTGTGCTGCAAGAATTTTTAAATATACAATACCTGACTATTTAGTCAGGGACACTGACCTGTTTTCCTAAGATTATCAAATAAAAAAAATGACAACAGTAAATACAACAATAACCATCCAGTGTGAATGCATCAAAATTATACCTGGCTTTTTTGTCAGATCGGCAAAAAAATATATTATTTGGGGTGCTGCAGAATCTTAGTAATTAGTTTGTGTGCCCTGAGACGAAATAGGTTGAAAATAGAGGAATGGAATGAATGGTAACACAGAACTGCAAGTGAAAGGGATTCAATACTAGTTAAGTAGCATTTAAAATCCAAGAAAGAGGTCAAGAATTCCATGATTGGGTGTTTCCATACTCGTCAGGGGAGGAACTGATTCAAGAGTATACTCATTTAGGCCTTGCAAATCAAGAAAAAGATGTTTGTACATTTTGCAAAGAAGTGGACACTGTAACTCTTTAAAAAGTAGTTCGAAAAAGTTCTCGAGTTTGGTATTAAGATAGAAGTGTGGTTTGGGGAAAAAAAGAATGTTTAAAAAAAAAAGTCATGAATAGAGGCTGCTGGTAGGCACGGGGAGGTGGGGGTGGGGGGACAACGGGAAGAATTAAAAGAGCAAAACGCAGCTGTAGGTAGAAACGGTACCTGTCCCCAAACGGGTCTGCACGCCGCTAACACCTTGCGCGTTGCTCGTGGAAAGCTCATCTACAAGTCCCGGGGTGGGCCAAATTCCTAAGGAGGGAAACAGAACTGAAAAGGATTCTGTTCTCCGGAGTCCCGGAGCGAGGGGAAGGTCCTAAAGGGGAAAGCAGTGTTTCCTTCTAGGGCTTGCAAGCTTCTCCACCAGTTTCCTCCGGTCCCTACTCAGCCAGTTACAGCCTTGGCGCGAATCGAGCTGGGGTGGACCAGCTGCGGGAGACCTAAGTTGCTGCAAGTTCCCCCCTAGGATCCAGGCGGCGTTCCCTTCGTCTTGCCAATCGTAGGCCCTCGCCCCTACGCGCTGAGCCTGCCCAGCAGACCCTGCCTGACTCAGCCGCTTTCACTCCGATCTTGCCGCCCGTGGGGCCGCGGGGGCGCCGGCTTCCGGCCCCGGCGGTTGGGAGCTGCAGGACCCTGCGGCTGGACCGTTACGGCGCTCGCTGAGGGGGTGTGGGGTGCGCAGGGGGGGGGGGGTGCAGCGAAGTCACGCCCCTCACCCCGCCGCGTGCCCGCGAGTGGCGTGGGAACTGGTGGCAGGATCTTCCCCCCTGCGCGCCCCAGCGCGCGCCGCTCGCAGGGGCTTCAACCCCGGTCCGCCGGTCCGGCTGCCGGTTCCCCGGCCGGCGCCCGCTGCTTGACCGCTGTCTCTCTCTCTCTCGGTGGGATGACCAGTCCTGGTTTGGAGTTCAAGATTCCCGCTGCTCCGCTTGCACTACGCCTTCTCACTGCTTGCTTTCTTTTTTAGCTTTTTTTTTTTTTAACTTTCACCCCAGTTATGCTATATTGATCCTAAGCTTCTTCTCGGACGTCCCTCCAAGGGGGTTTAACGAGGATCCCAAGCACCTGCAGCCATCATCGCTGCTCGCCACCCCTTGCCCAACAGAGACACCCCGGGCGGGGCGGGGCGGGGCAGGAGGGCTGGGTCCGCGGAGGGAGGGGCTGGGCGGAGCCGCCTCCGGTTCGGGGGTTACCCCCGGCTCGCTGCAGCCCAGCCGCTCCAGCCCTCCGGGCAGCTGCCGGGCGAGTTCGCGCAAAAGCAGCACACGGGCGATGGAGACAGGGAGACTCTGGGCGAGAGGAGGCTGGGTGGGGGAGGCGGAGAAAGCGCGCGGGCGGAGGCTGGCAGGGGGCGCTGGAGGCCGGAGCCGCCGGCGCGCTCCTCGCGCCCGAGGGTGCAGGAGGCTGTGAGCCGCGGCAGCACCGCGAGCCTCGGGGGCAAGGGCGACGGCGGGGTTAGGGGGTGGGGGCGCTGCCGCCTCCGGGGGCGTCGCCGGCCTCCGCCCCTTTGTTCTCGCGCGCTCCCCCTGGCCGCCCACTCCCCTGCTGTCGTGCGGCGGCGGTGGCGGCGGCTCCTCCCGCCCGAGGCAGTGGGGCTCGGCGCCGGGGGCGGGGGTGGGCGGGAGGAGCGCGCCAGCCGCTGGGAGTGGGGGGCGATGGCGAAGCTCCGGGTGGCTTACGAGTACACGGAAGCCGAGGACAAAAGCATCCGGCTCGGCTTGTTTCTCATCATCTCCGGTGTCGTGTTGCTCTTTATCTTCGGCTTCTGCTGGCTCAGTCCCGCGCTGCAGGATCTGCAAGCCACGGCGGCCAACTGCACGGTGCTGTCGGTGCAGCAGATCGGCGAGGTGTTCGAGTGCACCTTCACCTGTGGCGCCGACTGTAGGGGCACATCGCAGTACCCCTGCGTCCAGGTCTACGTGAACAACTCGGAGTCCAACTCCAGGGCGCTGCTGCACAGCGACGAGCACCAGCTCCTGACCAACCCCAAGGTAAGGATGCCGCGCTCCCGCGGAGGTCTTGAGGATGGAGGAGCCTCGGTGGTAGACCCTGCGCGGGCTGGGCTCGGAGTATGCTCGCGTTAC
Organism: Macrotus californicus; assembly: GCA_007922815.1. Lineage (NCBI taxonomy): Eukaryota > Metazoa > Chordata > Mammalia > Chiroptera > Phyllostomidae > Macrotus > Macrotus californicus. The sequence goes on along the minus strand of VMDR010025222.1, from coordinate 10,483 downwards.
GAGGAGGAGACGAGGCGTCGGAGGCTGTACTCAATCCTGCAGAAAGTACTTTGGGGATCCTCGGGCCAGTCCTTCAGGTGAATTTGTGTGCGGCGACCCGTTATGCCCTGAGGCTTTCTTTACACACTTGTTTTGCCTGACCTCAGATTTTGAGGCCTTGGCCAAGGTCTAGTCCGGCGCATACAGGATGGGCTTTGAAGAAATTCAAGGAGCGTAAAGTTAACTTTCCCTCCGATCAGAGCCAGTTTTGTAGCAGGGATCTACCTACTCTGGTCAAGGTCCGAGCAGCCCCTTGAAAGGTGTTAGGAGGGCTCCCTGCCTTTTAATTCTAGACAAACGTTATTAAGTTGGGGTCCAAACATGAGCTTTTGAGGGTTGACAAATGATGTAGAATAAAATCTGAAATTCTGCCTCAGTCCTTTGGGACAGAGGACTCCCAATTTTCATGAATACATTCCCCAAAAGGTCTAGAAGGAGACTAATGACTCCTATGTATCTGGAGGACAATTGGGAGCCATTTGGAGAGCGGTAAAATTTACTGAAAATAGAAAACCCTCCGTGAAGTGCACCAATATTCATTTCCTGGCCACTTTTTTCGTTCTCACAAGCACAAAAGGAAAAACCTGGTTAGGACCCGAGGGATAGAGAGCAGAGAGGGGAAGACTCAGAAAACGGTTCCCAGTGGAGAAAAAAACTTATAAAAAGCTGTGTCCTCGGTGTGTGAACTAATTGAGCTTTGTAGTACACCTGGCTGTGCGAGAACCTTCTTTCTTCTTCTCTTGGTCTCTTTACTATTCTTGTTGCTTACCTATCAGAGCGAAGGCGTGCATCTTCTTTAAAGTTACTGACGTTTTCCCCCTGGGGGGGGGGGGGCTGTGCTTCAAGATCAAGGAGGAAAGCAGTGGAAAAAGGAGTCAATCTTGTGTACACAGGAGAACTTTGTTAAATGTGACAAGAATAACTATCAATCTAAAAGAAAAAAATGTCTACATTAATATTAAGCTATTTAAAATAAGTTTACCATTTCCCTACAGCAAAACTCTTGGTCTTGGGTTCTAAACAGTAAATTCTTAAATTTGGGAAGTGTTTTAAAAAGGAGTTCTTTTTAAAAAAATTATGACTCATCTTTGAAAAATGAGATGCTCCTGCTGACAAATGAATATTCACTTACCTTAAAAATGAAGATAATATATAAGCAGTAAACATAGACATACACAATTTAGATAGAGTATAACGTTCAAAGTCTTGAAGAAGTGGTAATGTTTCGAGGACAAGTTGAAGTTAATCTGCCTAATGCGCAGGAATTTCAAAAGAAATTTCATGGCTTTAGAAACGTCACCCTTTTTAAAAAAGATTCAACCATTAATATAAAAGGAAGCCGTCAAGCAGTAATGGTGATTTAGAAATTAAATGGTAGTATATCATTTAGGAGGTGGTGCTAAAAAATTGATGGAACACGGCTAGTTAGTGTAAGGTAGCAGTTCAGTTACTATTCAATTGCCCGCACATGTACGAGCAAATGGCTAATATATGATCAAGACATTGAAAAGTTGGAATTCACTTCAAAAAGGCTGTTTCCCAGTTTTGAAGGATCTGGCAGAAAAAGTAAATTGGGATCATTAGACATAGATTTTCAAATCATTTGGATGCAGTCATAATGCTTTATGTAATACTACAATTTTCTTTATTACTTTTTGTTACAAAAGAATCTGTTTTTTCCAGTGCCAGTTCAGATCCTAGCAACCATTGTTTTGAAGTCATATCTGAACAAAATAACATGGTATAAAGTTGTTCAAGAAATGATAGAACTGCAGAAAGATCTATTTTTGTTACAGGAAATAATGAACAACATCCCAATTTAGCCAAGATTCCCTCAGCCAAATCAGTATATATCTCTTTATCTAAATTGTAATTGCTTTGTAGCATTTATAGGATGTAATTTTGTTCTTTTACAGTCATCATTCTACTTTTGGGCAATTTAAATGCTCAATTTGTAAATTCTCGTAAGCATTAGTGATGGAAAAATTCAATGTGATTAAAATATTGTGTCAGAGTCCAGTATGTAAGCAGAATGTTTCGATAGTGCCCTTGCTATTAGGCAGTTCCCATTGCCCATTCCTCTTGCATTTTGGCTGCCTACGTCTCTTTTTTTCTGTCTTACCTTACCTCTTTATGGAAGGCGCATTCCTCGCCCATTCCCTAGTTCTGGAATGTCTGGATTCCCTACGTGCATGGATTCTAATCACCCAACATTGTCTTCTTCATGACCCACTACCACAAGAAACCGTGTAAGAAATCACTTCTCAGAAAAAAAAAGAACAAGGATTTTCTCCCCCCTCGTTTGAGTTTGCTGTTTTAATTACAGGGAAAGGGGAAATATTGCAATGTTTTGTATAACTTTTTTTTTTTAAGATTTTATTTATTTATTTTTAGAGAGAGAGGAAGGGAAAGAGAAAGAGAGGGAGAGAAACATCAATGTGTGGTTGCCTCTCATGTGGCCTCCACTGGGGACCCGGCCCGCAACCCAGGCATGTGCCCCGACCGCGAATCCAACAGGTGACCCTTTGGTTCACAGCCCGCGCTCAATCCACTGAGCTACACCAGCCAGGGCTATATAACTTCGTAAGCCATAGACCACTAAAGAAGACGGTGTGACTGAATTTGATTTTTGACTAATAATTTCTTTAAAATATCTTCAAGTCCTATTCAACTTATTTATGTTTTGAATCATATCCTTATTATCTAAAGTAATCACTAAATCCAGTCGTGTAATGTAGTATTCAAGTCAACTAATTACACACAGGGCAACGATCTGCTCTGTGACGTAGCCATAGCGGATCTAAGTTTGGGGCCAGCATCCTCTTGCTGCGGTTTCCATCGCTGCATTGCTTCTTTGTGACTTGTGTACTTTGATCCTTAAGTATAATGGCACTGTAGAATCGAAATTTAAAGGGAAATTCTCTTGCCTGGGTCCAGCCCTCAGAGATTGAGACTTGGTCTTGGGTGAGTTGGGGGCATTAATGTTTTTTAAACAGTTCTGGCAGTGATTTTATGTGTAGACAGAGTCAAAATCACTGGCATAGAAAATGTAGTTATCTATTTTGCAAGAAAAGTAAAATAAGAATCAAAAGGATTCATCGTGATTAATGTTTGTGTTTTTAGGTCAAAAGATGTTACCAGTGCTACTGAATGGAATAAAAGGAGGGACTCAAGGAAATTCTAAAGGACTAGAGAAAGTCACTTAAAATTACAGTTCAATCTTGAACAACATGGGTTTGAAATGAATGGATCCATTTATACGTGGATTTTTTTCAGTAAATGCAGTAATTGCATTTTCTCTTATGATTTTTCTCAATAATATTTTCTTTTCTTTAGCTTACTTTCTGGCAAGAATATAGTACAAAGTATGTGTTAATCAACTGTTTATGTGACTGGTAAGACTTCTAGTCAACAGTAGGCTAGTAGTCAAGTTTTGGGGGAGTCAAAAGTTATACATGGATTTTCTTTTTTAATTTTAAAGAGATAGTGGAAGACAGTAACAAAGATGCATGTTTTAAAAATCCACACCCGAGGACATGTTCATTAATTTTACAGAGAGAGGAAGGGAGAGAGAGCATGAGAGAGAAACATCTATGGGAAAAATCAATAGGTTGCCTCCCATACGCGCCTTGATCAAGGATCAAACCTGCAATCTAGCTACATGCCCTGACCGGGAATCGAACCTGCGGCCTTTTTTGGTGTACAGGATGATGTTCCAACCAACTGACCCACCCGGCCAGGGCTCTGCATGGACTTTTGACTGTGTGGAGTGTTGGTGCCCCTAATCCCATATTATTCAAGGATCAACTATAGTGTAGAAATGATAGGTTTATTTTTATTTTTTTAAAGATTTTATTTATTTATTTTTAGAGAGGGGAATGGAGGGAAAAAAAAATCAATGTGTGGTTGCCTCTTATGCGCCCCCTACTGGGGACCTGGCCCTCAACTCAGACATGTGCCTGGACTGGGACCAGCGATCCTTTGGTTAGCAGGGCAACACTCAATGCACTGAGCCACACCATCCAAGGCTAGAAATGATCATTTTGTATTGATTAAGTATAAATTAAGTGAACTTAGGCAGTTCCAGACATTTGCTTTTGCATCAATATATACATTTGGTGGCAAAGAAAAGGTGAATTTTTAAAACCAGCCTCTTATATGTGGAACGAGAGAGGGTGGATGATTAGGAACTATGTTTCATTTTTTGCTTTGAGTTTTTTTTTCTTTGATGGGAAGACCTAGAAACAAAGGAGAAATGTGTGTCTGAGAACCCAGTACTGTAAAAGTGAGAGACGTGCATTGATGAGAAGGAAAACTTGGGGGGATTAGAAGGGGCTTTAAGCTTTCCGCATATCCACTGAAACTGGTGTACCTAACTGGAGGGCATTGTGGTTTACGGGCACCTTTTCAGTGTTCTTCCCATCCATGATGGTGTGTCCCACACCTTCCTGCCACAAACACTCCCACTTTCTGACCTCCATCCTTGAAATAAATGTTCAGCGTGATATACTTTGAGCTCTTCGGAAGCCTCTCATCTCAAAACTAAGTAGTAAAAGGCTAAGCTGAATTGTGACAACTTCTCTACCGTCTTGATTTCTCCATGAAAAAGTGGCTTGCTATAGTTTTTCCTCTGGTGACCATATTAAGTAATTTTTAGTAAGTACATAAAACTCAATTCTGACACATCTATTACGATCAAAGAACTGGGCAAGAAACAGGAAGACCTACAAAAATGAGTTCAGTCATTAACAAATACTTATTGGATCCCTGCTCTGTGATACGAATGCTTCTAGGTTCGGACACAAGGATAGAGATCAATGTAAAGCCTCTCCCATCACGAAGTTCACGTTTTGGCGGAGGGTGACGGACAAGAAGTAGGTTTGTAAGGTCATGTCATGTAATGATATGTATGTGAAGAAAATTCAAGCAGCGTAAGGGCATAGACAATGATGGAAGAGACAAAGGCTGTTGTTTGGCATAGGTCGGTCAGGAATGGTGTCTCTGATGGGGCGACATTTCCACAGAGACCTAAAGAACCTAAAGGAATGAGTCATGTGGGTCCCTAAGGACAAGTTCCGAAGGCTGAGGGAACAGCAAGTGCAAAGGCCCTGAGGAAAGTGGCTGCCAGGCTTGTGTGAGGAACTGTGAGGTAGGACTGCAGTTCGGGAGATTAGGGCCTTATAGAATATGATGGTAAACTAACATTAAGCAGGATGGAGATATAATCGGACTTAGATTTTAAAAATATATAAATGATTACTCTGGTTGCTGAGTTGAGAATAGAACTTGTGTATGTGTGCATGTAATGCATATATGTACACACATGAGTACATGCACATGTCGCTTGTGCAAGGTGAGAAATGCAGAGGCAAGATTGGTGACAGGGAGTCCAGTAGCACAGGGAACAGGTGACAGTGAGTTAGATCAAGGGTAGCGTTGGTAAAGGTCACTAATGGATTACATGTAAGGAATGAAGGTAAGAGGAGTTGGTGATGACTCCCAAGGTCTGTGACAAGCACAGCTTGGTGAAGGGAGGTGATTTTGCTAGAGGGGAAAACTAGAGGAGAGTAATTTTGGAGGCACATGGCTGGAAGCAAGCATTGGGTTTTAGATATGCCTAGTATACATACAAATGTGGGTGAATTCATGAGTTTTCCTCGTGAGATCACTATATAACAGAGGAGAAAACACAGATAACCATCAAACAAGGCAAAATGTCAAGTTCTACAGGGAAGTACAAACGGTATGATATGCACACCTAGACAGGAAATGTTAGGGGTACAGCTTCATGGGGAGTGAAACATTTGCCATGGTTTTGAGAATGAATAGAATTTTCAAACACCATATGATCTCACCTTTAACTGGAACACAATAAACAAAAGAAAAAAGCAAACAAAATATAACCAGAAACATTGAAATTAAGAACAATCTAACAATAGCCAGAAGGGAGGGGGAGTGGACAGTGGGGGGGAAGGGTTTTCAGAAACCACTATAAAGGACACATGGACATAACCAAGGGGGAGGGTGGGAGCAAGGGAGGGAGGTGGGATTGTATGGGGGGGGGTCGTGCGGGGGCGGGGGGGGGGAATGCAGACAACTGTAATTAAACAACAATAAAGTAATAAAAAAAAAGAATCTTAGGGAGATACAATTCAGCCTGTAACAATCCCCTTACTTGAAATATAATCATCATCCAGACATATGAACCCTATACTCTAAGCAATTTAGCAAACCTCTCTTTTCTTGACCAAGTCCATATTTTATTGCTTTCTCATTTTTGTAAAATATATTCTCTGTTTTTCTGTGTCATAATTTTACTCATCTTCCAGACTCCACTGTTCCTTTTGGGGACATTTTAAAACAATCTGGCTAGAAGTGATTCCTTTCACTTGGGTTTCATTAGTCTTTTGTTTGTTGAACTTTATTAGAACCTTAATAAATGCCCTTTTCTATCAGAAAAGAAAAAAGAATTTTCATCTTGGCAGGAGAAGTGGGGAGGTAGGAAGAGAAAATGCCAGGAGTAAGGCTGTGGTGCTCTGTGAGGACGGGGTATCTGGGGGGGTCAGCAGATAAGACTGATGCGGGCACAAAGAGCAGAGTTTTGGGGGTAAGGCAAGAGGGTAAATTGGGGTCAATAGTGTAGAAGCCCTGGACAGCCAGGATGGGTTTGGTGGGCACGTGGAAGCCACTGTAGGAAGCATAATGTTCCCCCGCCCCAGCCCAAGACGTTTACATCCCAATTGCCAGAACCTGTGACTGGTCCACATAGGGAAGGGTAGTTAAGGCTGCTACTCAGTTGATGTTAAAGTGGGGAGATTAGCCTGGTGGGCCCATTGTGATCACAAGGGTCCTTAAATGTGCAAGAGAAGAGACGTGTGAAAAAGACTCACCTGGCCATTGCTAGTTTTGAATACAGAAGGGGGCCCGTGAGCCAGGAATGCAGGCAGCTGCCATTTCTAAGCCAGAAAAGGCAAGAAAATGGGTTCTCCCTTGGAGTGCCCAGAAAAGAATGCAGTCCGGCTGGGGGTGATTTTAGCCCCGGGAGGCCCACTTCTGAGTTCTTACCTCCAGAATTGTGAAGTAATAAGTCTGTGTTGTTTTAACCCACTCAGCTTGTTACAGCAGCAATAGGAAACTACAGAGAAGCTGCGGAAGATTTTGAGTGACTAACATGATTGGGTGTTTCAGACTTGGTCAGAACCTGTTAATCATCCGTCAGTGTTACAGCTCTTTAGAAACAGTCTGATCTGCAGGTTGCTGATACCCTGTCTGAGGTTACTCATCACAGTCCATTTCTGACCTCTATTTGTGGATGTCATTTATGAAGGCCTCAATTATTTGTAAGATCCCTTCAAATCATGGGTTTAAAACACTAACCAGATGCTTTTTACTTTGACAGAAGTGATTTGTGATGTTGTGATGTATTTTAGCAAGAGTTTGGGAAAAATGCATTTATTTTATCACAGACTTGCCTCAGTGTTCTAAAGCTTTTTATACGTTGTAGATACATTTTGTTCATTTAAAATGTTTTTGCCACTCACTTGTGGATGAAGATGTCAAGCTTTATTTACCTTGGCTCTAAAATTTTTCTTCAGTATTTAGCAGGATTTCATATTCAGTCGATTTCCTGGATAAAGAGTACATTTATATTACAGTTACCATAATTATTTTTAGTAAAATACTGAACAGAATGGTTTTTAATATTACATACAGTGTTTCTAACTATTCCTCAAGCTGTGACTTAGGTATTCTCTAAGACACAAATCAACGTGTACAAATGTATACTTTTGAATTGTAGTAATATCCTTTTCCTTTCTTTTAAAATAACCAGCGTCATAAATTGAAAACCATGTGGTTATTAAATTACTTAATTTGTGACCTTATTTGTAAGTAAACATTCAAATAAACTTGTTTATGTAGTTGCTTTGTTGAGCAGCAGAATGCAGCAGGCCGAGTCACTGGAAGGGCTCTGTATGCCGATGCACATGTGAAGGAGTAGCCACGCGTCTCGTTTTCTGAACCATTCATCTGACGGATGCAGTGGACCTACTGGACTTTAAAACCTTATGCGATGTCCACTTCACTAGTTGTAATCTGACTAATCTAACTGTGTTACAGCAGCATATATCAATGTTGTATCTCATTAGAGAGAAGTAACTCCTAAATCCTAGAAGTTTAATCCATTTTTTCTTTGTAATAAATATATTTATTTATAAGTAAATAAAGGACAACGTTATTTAAAAACAGTTTTTCAGAACACAAGCCAGACAATAATACTACTCAGTGAAAGCTAAATCTTTTTATAAATATATTTTATTGATTATCCTATTACAGTTGTCCCATTTTCCCCCCTTTATTCCCCTCTGTCCTGCACAGCCTCTCCCACCCACATTCCCCATCTTTAGTTCATGTCCATGGGTCATATATATAAGTTCTTTGGCTTCTACATTTCCTATAGTATTCTTAACCCCCCCCCTGTCTATTTTCTAGCTACCATTTATGCTACTTATTCTCTGTACCTTTCCCCCTCCCTCCCCCTCCCACTCCCCCACTGATAACCCTCCATGTGATCTCCATTTCTGTGATTCTGTTCCTGTTCTAGTTGTTGGAACGTTTAAAGATGTCCTGGAGGTTCCTAAGCCTCTCCTCAATTTTTTGAATTCTTGTTTCTTCATTCTGTTCTGGTTGAATGTTTCTTTCTTCCTTCTGGTCCACACTGTTGATCTGAGTTCCCATTTCCTTCCCATCACTGTTGGTTCCCTGTACATTTTTCTTTATTTCACTTAGCCTTAATTTGTTCATCTAATTTGCTACCATATTCAACCAAGTCTGTGAGCATCCTGATTACCAGTGTTTTGAACTGTGCATCTGATAGATTGGCTATCTCTTTGTCGCTTAGTTGTGTTTTTTTTTTCTGGAGCTTTGAGCTGTTCTTTCATTTGGGCCATTTTTGTTGTCTTGGTGCACCTGTTACGTAGTAAGGGGCGGAGCCTTAGGTGCTCACCAGGGCAGGGCAGCCACGTGGCTGCGTAGTGACACTGTTTGTGGGGGAGGGGTCAGAGAGGGAACAGTGCCACTTGCTCCGCTCTCTGTTGGTTTTCAGTCACTTCCCCACTACCCACAAGCAAATTCTGCCCTTCTGGTGCTGATTCCCAGGTGGGTGGACTTGTGTGCACTCTAGGACCCTGGGGATCTCTCCAACGGACTCTTGTGTGAGACTGAGAGTTTCTCCTGCTGCCGCCTCAACCCCCACAGGTGTTTCCAGTCAGAACTTTGAGGCTTTATTTCCCTGCACTGGAACCCTGGGTTGTGCGGTCTGTCTTGCTCCCCAGTTGTTCCTCCCAGTTTATCTGCATGATAATGTGGGGCCACCTAGTCTACAATCCACTGCCTCACCAGGTCTGCCAGCCGCTGCCTTGCCCGTCCCCGTCCTCCAGCCACTGCCTTGCTGAGAGTCCTCTCCAACCGGGTGCCTGTCTCCACCCCTCCTACCAGTCTGGATGAGTGTTTCTTCTTTAACTCCTTGGTTGTTGGACTTCCATACAGTTTGATTTTCTGTCAGTTCTGGTTGTGTTTTGTTTTTAAATTTGTTGTTGTTCTTCTTTTGGTTGTGTGAGGAGGTACAGTGTGTCTACTTACGCCTCCATCTTGGCCGGAAGTGAAAGCTAAATCTTTGATTCTGATCATAATTACCTTATGTTTTCTCTATTTTAAGGTTAAAAATGGCAATCAAATTTGTCTTTATCTCTCCAAAATGTGCTTCTATTCTGGAATCTTTTTATCAGTGACACCATCATTCTCTGATATTACTATTTTTTAAAAATTTTCACTGCCACTATTTTAGTCAATGCCGTTATTTTTTGCTTCAATTATTACAATACGTTTTTGCTAAACTCCTTATATCTAGTCTATTTCTTCCTCCAAGACAGTGGTTCTCAAAGTGTGGTCACTGGACCAGCAGCATCGGCGTCATCTGTGAACTTGTTAGAAATGCACGTTCTTAAGTTCCATCTTAGACCCAGTAAATCAGAAACTCCACTCCAGTTTCTGAGTTAGAAGTTCTTTATTGGAGTCCAAGAATGTAAACAGTAAAAGTGTATAACTACCAAGCTAATACATGGGGGGAAATGGAATAATGTAAAGCAGACAGTCCAGAAAAAATAAAAGGCAAGAAAATAGAAAGGAATGTAGACAGGTAGAACAAATTAAAAAATACCAATAAGATAAATTTAAACCCAAATTTCTAAGTAATTATATTAAATGTAAATGGACTAATTCTTCCAATTAAAAGACAGAGATTGCAGACTGGAAAAAAAAACAGACAAATTCAAATATATGCTGTTTTCAAGAGTTGCACATAAAACATAAGGACACATAAAGGTTGAAAGTTAAAAGATAAAAAAATGCAAACTGTGCAAATGTAAAAAAAAACATTAAAAAGAAA
>VMDR010025221.1:0-14606 GCA_007922815.1 Macrotus californicus | reverse complement strand
ACTTTATTGTTGTTCAATTATAGTTGTCTGCATTTTCCCCCACCACTACCCCCCACCCCAGCCAATCCCACCTCCCTCCCTTGCTCCCACCTTCTCCCTTGGTTCTGTCCATGTGTCCTTTATAGTGTCTCCTGGAAACCCTTCCCCCCACTGTCCCCTCCCCCTTCCCCTGTCTTATATATTTTAACTATGAACATGTATTTTTGTAAATGAAGCTTCCATTTTGTCATCTCAGTGTGAACAGAAGTCAGGAAATTACTAGATGAATGATTCTTTTTATGGTAGGCCAAGATAATTTCACATCTGTGGCATGTTTCTGTATCACTGTACACCTGTCAAATCAAACGTGTTCCATGTACTGATACCAGCTGTTAAGAGACTAAGTCCCCGAAGGGTGCTCAAAGGCAAATTTTCTTATGTCTAATCACATGTGATATTGTATCTCCTCTCACTTGACCTGAAAATGCTTCTTTTTCTGTGTGTCACCATTGAGGCATAATTTTATCCTGGTATTACACTTATATCATGGCGAGATAAAAGTTGGAATGTTTGAGTAAGTTTTTTGAGAACACAGGTTGTAACAGCTCTTGATTACCATTCTCCTGCCTTAGTTCCCCAAATGAAGAGAAATATTTTTGCTTCTAGGTGTATATGTTATGATACTTAAGGAAAAATGCCTAGAGTTCTTTGCTTGGTTCTCTGATAAGTAGGATTTGAGTTTGAGCAAAAATGCGAGGAAAATCCCAAATCAGTGGTTGTCTGTGGAGAAATAAGGGTCCTAATGGACACAACAATAACTCAGGAGGATCAATGACTGACTACTACCAATACTAGGAGTTATCATTAAGTATTATTATTATGTTGCATACTATATTTTAGAATTGCAGTAGTAATAATACATATTTTTAAGTCACCTAATAGCATATTGCTGCCTCCCTGGACAAAAGCTTGTGCCCCATTGGGATGTGATAACATTAGGCCAACTGGCTCTCTCACCCCTCTGTCCAACTGTGGGTTTGGGAAAAGTGACTTACTATTTCCCCTGTATCAACCTGTCTAAGTAGTATCAGATTTTCTTTGAAAGCATGGAAGAAAGCCTAGGGTAATCAGATTTGCATAGTGGAAATAGAGGGACATACTGCCTTTATGAGAATTTCCTGTGACACACCTCCCCAGGGAAACAGTTCTTTAAAACTACCATCTGACCTCACAGCCCGGAAATATTTCACACATAGGGTATTATCTTCCATGAGAATAAATAACACAACTCAGTACGCAGGGCTCTGCCCTAAAGGAACCCCAATGTAGGGGCAGCAGAAGGCAGAACCAGGGGTTCTCATCCACATCCCATCATTCTCTTAGAAGCCTATCTGTTGGCTATTTCCCATTTCCTCCATTGTGCCCAAAAAGCCTTCTACTCTGGAAAGAAGGAGAGGCAGGTTCCTCAGATAGGAGTGGACTGGGCATGTCATAGTGGTCCCCTTTAGCGGTTTGGAGCAGGGGTTCTGGAAACAGACGAACAGGGTCTGAATCCTGGCTCTTCCACTTCGGACAAACCACCCTTTAGTATCATGAGGCTGAGAGAACAAATGGAAAACACTTAGAAATGGGCTTGGCACAGAATAAGAGCTCAAAAAATATTAGCGTATCGTCATGCCAAAATATAAGTGTTGGTAATAAATTCAACTGCCTCTCAGGTTGTGGGCTATTGTTAAGCTTGTCTATTGCATCTTAAATGGTCAGATTTCATCTGATAGTGTCAGGTATGCTGGGAAATTAAGTGTTGAGGATGCGGGGGAGATTCGCTTATTGAATGGCTTGGACAGAGCTGAGTACTTTTCTACCCTCCAAGCTGCCTTTACTCTGTAAGCTGGGGTCAAGTTTCTGTTAGTCTCTGCATTGCCATTTAGTTGCTAAATGTTAGTGTTAATAACCTTACTTTTGGGCTTCTAAAACAGCACAAAGTATATGTGACTTTATTATTTTTATGCCCAATCACATTGGAAAACAAGTGAGTTACCCTCTCTCTTAGTCTTGAATGGATATACCTTCTCCCTGCTTTAAGGAACAAGCCCCAGTCCCTGGTATTTTTGTCATTATCAGCTGTGCCCAACTCTCCTCCTTTTCCCAGAATCTCCTTTCCTGACCTCATTCCTTCTCTTCCTCCTGCATTCTTGAGCCTCCCCACTCAGTGCCCCTGTTCTTCTTCCCCTTCATCGCCGTGTCCCAGAATGTGCATGAAGCTAAAACTGAAAGAGGTGGAGGAAAATACAGAAGCATCAATGATTAGTGGCTGAAAGTGGTTCTTTACTGGAGAAGCTGAACAATCAGAAAGAAGCACAGAATATATTATGGAAAATCCTGTCTGTAGGAGGGAGTCACGACAGTTCATACTCCTTGTTACTGCTCAAATTGTATTTCATGTTTGATTCTGCAATTTAACTGAATAACATTTAGAAAAATTATTAGCTATAAGTCCCTTTGTTGTGGGTAAAACAGAATCAGTGCTTTTCTATAAAATCTATTTTTCCTTAAGTCCGGGAGCTGTCATTTCTTTGAGAGCCAAAACGTACATTTCACATTGACATTTTAGAGATGTTGATGAAGCTAAACTGTGGCGGAGGCTGAATGGTTGGGATTTGCCGTAAGAATGGACATCCCCTGGGTCATCACCTGAGGTCATTAAATTGATTTACTCTGGGTCCACTGGCTGTATTTTAATGCAGCATAGCTGTACGATACAAGGCCCCATTGTGTAGTACAGGCAGCACATTGTTATTTTTCCTAGGCCTGTCAATGTAAAAAATGTGTCTGTTTGCCTTCCCCTATGACCTGAAAAAAATTTTTAAGCTACATTATAGAGTAGCAGAACACCCTGGAAATGTTGGTTTTGGAAGGTACCTTGAGGAATAACATATTAAAAAATCTGGCAACGTAATTTGGTAAAGGTGCCAGGGATACACATGTTTATTTGGGGGCACTTTTATTACTCTTCCCCTTCAGTTGAGTACCAGGACTAGGAGTGAGCCACATTAAGAGTCTCTAAGAGGCTGGTGGTTCTTCTGATGGTGGCCTGCTGTGGCCAGAGAGGTCATTTTCACTGCAGCCAGTTGGGAGAGAGGCCAAGCAAATGGGCACATGCTCCAATACCCAGAACCCTAGGAAGCCACACGAAAAATACTGTGTCTGAGATTTGCCCAAAATAAACCAGATGGCATTCAGCTTGCCAGGGCATTTAGTATAATGTTTGTTGTGGGTTGTTTCAGGCCCTGTGTGTCCATCATAAGATTATGGGGAGTCCTGGTATTCTCTCTCTCTCCTTTTTTTTCTTTCTGGCATGTGACCCATTGGTAGCCATTTCTTCAGATCTGTCTTCTTGTGGGTTCCTCTAGGGTGGTTACATTTTATCCTAGTAGGTACTGAGATGAATACCTTATAGGAAATCGCCATGCAGCTTCATATGTGGTTTTATAATGGGCCTATTTTTAGGCACCTTCCATACCTCTGGGACTCCCAGGCATTCTTTCCCAAGGGTAAGTCACCAGCTGTGGATGTTTAATGCTACAAGCAGACATGGGGGGAGAGGCTGTGTCACTTTTCTGCCTATCACCCTACCATGTGGGCTTTTGACCCTCATGGTCTGGAGCCCCCAAGGCCTGGGTTGGAATCTGAACCCTGCTGCATCCTGTCTGAGTGACCTACAGCAAGCTACTTGCCCTCTTAGGGCATCAGTTTCCTACTACCTAAAATGGAGACTAATAGCAAACCTTCATGGGATTGCTTTGAAGGTTAAATCAGATAATGAGTGTAAATTGCCTAGTAGATAGTAAGTATTCAATAAATGTTAGATACTGCAATTAGCTATTATTACTACCATTACTCTGAATGTCCTGACCTAACTTATGGCCTGCAACCCACAAGCACAAACCCCCAATTATTGTCATCGCCACTTCTTTCTGTTAAGCTTAACTTATCTGTTAAATTTAACTTATTAAAGTTGGGATTAAAAAAAAACAACAACTTTATTTCCTTTGCCCTGCCAGTGTCTCAGTTGGTTGGAGTATCTTCTTGTCCCAAAAGGTTGCATGTTCAATTCCCATCAGGGCACATATCTAAGCTGTGGGTTGGATCTCTGGTCGGGGTACTTATGGGAGGCAACTGATCGACGTTTCTCTCTCACATCGATATTTCTCTCGCTCGCTCTCTCTTCCTCTTTTTCACTCCCCTCCTCTTGCTCTAAAATCAACAAGCATATCCTCAGATGAGGATTAAAAAAAAACCACCTTATTTTTTATGACTAAACTATTCATTTTGATTCTTTACCTCATCTATATTTGGCTTCTTATACTCCGAAAGGTTTTAGTTTCTTTGAACTAAAAATTGGTTAAAATGTTCTCTTGTTCTTTGTTACCTGTTATGTGTTCTACTGTTTAGTTTTTATTTCAAGCTCGACAAATATTTTTTAGGCACCTTTTGTGTGATAGACACCATGCCAGGAGCTAAGGACACAGAGCTGATTAATACATGGTTCTTGCCCTTGAGGGGCCTTAAGTTTAGTGGGGGGAGCAGACATGTTAAAAGTCAACTAAAATAGAGAGTAATTATTGTCATAAATTATAGGAAGGATGAAAAATACACAGGGACCAAGGAGAAGATGATGCTGACTCAGCCCCGGGGAAGCTGGGGTGTGTTCACCCAGGGGGCAGAGTGGAGGTGTTCCCTGAGAAGGAGGGGGTGTCATTGGGCAGCAGGCCTACTCCTCTCTGGGCAGAGGGCACAGCAGATGCATAAGCATGGACGTGAACGATGGGATGATGTGTCTAGGCCATTTCACTAAGAACCCCCAGCCTGGAACCTGTTGCACAAATGTGGGACGTGGGGAGTTGTGAGAAGAGCGTCTGCAGGGGCTGCATTCTGAAAAGCTTTGTGGGCCTTCTTGAGAAATTTTGACTTAGCCCTATGGACTGGGAGAGAGCCAATGTAGGGTTTTCAGCAGTGGAGTCCCTATTTTCTTTTTTATTAGAGTACCTCTTACATTTAATAAAGCGAACAAATGGTAAGTCTACGACCTAATAATGAGCTTTCCAGTGGAATGCACCTCTGTGTATGTGCAGTATTTCCGGCAGCTTCCTTGTACGTCTGCCCATCAGTCTCCCAGAGGCAGCCCCCGTTCTGACCATTATCACCATGTATGGGTTTTGCCAGTTTTGAGCTTTGTGTAAGTGGATTCATGTGCTCTTGTGGGTCTGGCTTCTTTCATTCAGCATGTTGTCTGTGAGGTCATCCCTGCTGTTGCATGTAGCAGTAGCCTGTTCCGTTTCGAATGCTGTGTAGTATTACCTCTGTGGATACTTGTTTGTTAGTTTTTTAATTGTTGACCTAAACTTTCTAAAAGCTGACCAAGAATGAAATCCTCCACTCCCATTTTTGCCTCTATGCAAAATGCTCATTGTAGACATCTTGGTTACCACTTAGGCTTTCAGTGGAGGAGTGTCCTACTGCCCGACCTGAAAGACCAGAGGTCCGTCAGTGGCTGGAATATGTAAGACCCTTAACATCTCAGGGGAAGATTGGCTCAAGGTCTTTCTGGTTCATAATGAAAAACCTTTCTGTTCCTATTATCTTTATTGCTTCCCATGACCTTTTACCTCATCAATTAATAAATGATTATTGAGAACTTACTAGGTGCCAGACTTTGGGATATTTGACAAGAAGTTTCTAAGGAGCAATCAATCAAGATTCTGCCCTAATCTGGAGGATTGGGGAAGGTTTTCTTAAAGGAGTGACACTTGATCTGAGAACTCAAGGATAAGTGGCAGTGAACCAGGCGGAATGAGGGGGAACAGCACGTGCAAAGGCCCCTGGTGGGAGGAAAACCCTAAAGTCCCAGAAGCTAAAGGAACGTTGGTGCGTCCGGAATGAAGACGGGAAGGAGGGCAGTGGCAGAGCTCGAGCTGGAGGCAGAGGCGGTGACCCAGTCACGTGAGAGCTTGTGCTCTTTTATGAATCTTCGATTTTATTCTTTTTATAAAGCGCTGTAAACCTTTTTAAAGGTGTTAAGGGAGAGAATCATGTGATCTGTTTTGCATGTTTTAAACAATTTTCCACTGCACTTTAATGGAAAGAAAGGGGCCTGCTGCTGAGTACCTCACCTGTAGGTTTGGGGACATTAGCTCTAATTAACAACCAGTCATTTGGTGGCTCCGTCTCATTTTTAATTTGGTCAGGTCATTTCTGGATGTTTCTCCCCCTTGCATCCTAGACTTCAGGACTTCCTTCCCTTCGACTAAGATACAAGGGAAAGTACTAGGCAGAGCTAATTTTAAAACCCTTAATTTCTTTTTAACTGAAATCTTCTAATGGAGCTAAACCTGAAGATTTTAACTTCCAAAGGGTTAACGTTTTGATGCATCACTAGGCTACTCCAGTGTCGTTACCTTTACTCCGTGTCCAGACTGAGATACAGTTCAGTGACATAAGTAATCGTATTAATAGAGTCATTAACTCTAGCCACTGCAATAATTTTTTAAAAAATCAAAGCAGCTTAACTTAATAAACTTTTATGTTCTCACCCAAGCCAAGCCCAGGAAGTACGGTTGACGTGGCCCTTTCCATGCGGTAACTCGGGGACCTGGCTCTTCCCCTCGGTGCTTCCATCATCTTGGCATTTTCGCTTTCCAGCCATTCCGCTGGGACACAGAGCCGTCCAGAAGACTGTGCATGACGTTGTGTTGCCAGCCCTGGAAGGGACGAACAACATCACGTCACTTCTGCACACATCCTATTGGCCAGGGCACAGTCACATGTCCCCAGAACCCAAGTGGAAAAGAGGCTGGGCAATAAATGTCTCTCTGAGTGCTAGGAAGAAAAGACTTAAGGAGTCAGCATCTAGCCAGTCTGCCAGTGACATAAAATGTGCTGATTAAAACCTCCGTTGCTTTTTGTAAATTACATTTATTCATCCTTTTGGTCACTAAGCATCCTAAGTATTTGCACTAGGAATACTGTGGGGAGCAAAATAGACAGACATGGTTTCTGTGTCATGGAGCTTGCAGTTTTTGGTCAAGAGATGGTTGGAAATAAAACAGTCACACAAATGCGTATTTTATTGTAAGACTGCAATAGGGTTCCGAAGGGGAAAATGATGCCAGGAGAGAGCACATCCCCAGAGACCTGACCTAGTCAAAAGTCTTCAGGGAGGGACTCTCTAAGGAAGAGTCCATTAAGCTGCCACTTGACGGGTGTCAGGAAGTAGAGAGAGAAGGGTAGGCAGCTTTTGGAGGGAGCAAGAAGGAGCATGAAGAGTTTTAGGATCTGAAAGAAGCATGGCTGAAGTCCAAGGAGAATGGGGAGACAGGAGTCAGAAGATTCAGGGGCTGGTTGTCCATGAAAGGAAAACATTTGGGAAAATAAAGTAGAGGGAAGCCATTGGAGGATTTTCAGCCTAGCAGTAACACGAGCATATCTGTTTTATAAAACAATGGCCTCACTGTGACAATAGATTGGAGTGAGACTAGAGATGGTGTCAATATTATCTATGTGGCTTTTCCCCGGTTCCTGTTCTTCCTTCATAGCTTCCCACCACTGTAGTAAGTAAAACTATTAGGCTCCAGTGGAAGGGCTGTAGTTTTCGGTTCTAGACACAGAGATGTTATCTGTATTATTGAAGTACAATAATCTAATCCAATTCTGAGCTCTTTGTCATTTTGAAATATTCCTCATGGCCTATACCGTCTTTCTAGTTTCCATTAATCACGTTGGCTATTTAATTAACCAGACTGTTGCTGGCAAGATTTGCCGCCACTTAATCTGGAACTGGTAGGAAGCAGTGCCCATGACTACTCCATCTGCCACTTTGAAAAGGTCTAATCATCACCTCATTTGTTCAGCATTATTGGCAGATAAGCTATCCCCCATAAGATCTTGTTTCTCTTAAGTACTCAGAGGTGTTTAAAGAGTTTTTTACTCTCTGATTTCAAAATTGAGCGTAGAAACAAAATTAAAGATAGAGTTTTAAAGGAAAAAATTCCTTACCTCTATTATGTAATGATTTTTCCTTTGCATATCAATTAGAACGTTTGTGGACTGGACTTCCATACATATATCAAAAAATCTTCTATTGTTTTTTATTTTTGCTTTTTCATCTTAATATGATGTCTGATCTATAGCAGAAGTAAATACATATTTGTTGGCTGAATCAATTAACATATAAATGAATGCATGTTAATCGAAGAAATTTTAAAATGCTGAAAAGCCAAAAAAAGAAAATTAGAAATGACCTAAAGTAAAACTTAACAACCAAAAAAAAAAGGATCCATAGCCCTTCACTGAAAGAAAAACTGCCTGTTTTTTTTACGTAGTTTTAATAGACCAGTTTGTATCCTCCTTTTCGAAAGAAACATTTGTATGGCCTTTTTCCTAAAGTGTTTTATATAATTTTCTAACTTGAGGTAGTCAGAGCAGATACCATTATCAGAAATTTTATGAGACTCGATGGCTGGGTGCAAGGACAGGGCCAGGCACGACCCCACAGTTCCGACTGGCACGTTCTTTCCACTCCCCATGCCTGCTGCCTCTCTGCTCACTCTTACATGTCATTTGGGATCAAAAGGGAGGGGGAGGGGTGGTGAAGGGCAGTGACACAGAGTGGTTTAGAATACCAGGAAGCCAGACTGCCTGGATTTGAATCCCAGTTCCTCTGTGTGAACTTGCACAAATTACTTAACCTCTGTAAACCTACCACTCTGGGCTGTCATGAGGATTACATAAGTTAATACAGGCTGTGAAAAGTGCACAGCACATGTGTGGCACATGGCATGCGCTGTACAAGGGTTTGTTGTTATCTCTGTTGTTACTACCAACAGTTGATACCCGGTCACTGCACACCCTCATCCTCACCCACCCACGTTAAGACTATGATTGTGCCAAACCGAGCCCCATGGCACAGCTTTCTAATGGAAACGCTGGGCAGAGTTCCTTGACCTCATAGATGTCCTTTTGCCCTCACTGGTAAATTCCCAGACCCACAAAGGTTGAAGTGCATTTCTAGCAATGACCCCTTTTCACATGGAAATAAGCATGTCAAGTCTCTTTGGTTATATAAACTGAACAGAGTTAAAAACAGGAACTCTATGGGGCTCATTCTTTGGAGCATGTTTTCTAATTCTCGCTCAGCTGCTCATCTGGTTCATTCTGCAAACTAAAAGTGATCCCCAAAAGTATGTCATGATGTTTTCTTTATATTTTTTTAGGTCAAGACAATACCACAAAGGTTAAAGTGAAGCCACTAAGTTTTAATGAGAAGATTTAATTAGAGTAATTTCAAGCTACCTTGCCCCAAAGCCACTGGTTCTTGGGCATGGGCTAAATGCCTGGGCCACGTTCAGGAATCACCAGCCAGCACACACACTTCCTTGAATGTGGCTCTTCAGAGAAGGACCACATTCAAGAAGTTTAACTTGAGTTCAGATTTAACAGGAGAAGGTAGGGACAGTGATAAGAGTACTTGCAAAAAAAGCTAAAATATTGGATAATAAGGCCTGGGCTGGAGAGGGAAGAAAGCAACATTCTAAAAATCACATGAAATGTAAAGAAGAGAGAAAAATAAATCATATTTCTTTTGTTCACAAGATTAAAGATTTTTATTTACTTGTTTCTAAAGTCTCGAAAATATCCTTAAAATTCATAATTATTAATTTATACAATTCAGAAAATATTCATTGAGCACATATTATGTGCCAGACACTTTCATAGTCTCTGGAGAAATTGTGCTGGGCACATTATTGAATTATACAGTTGGAAGGGACCTTAGAAATAAATTAGTCTAAAAAGCTCCACATTTTATAAATCACAAAGCCAAGCCCTGGAAGAGTGAAGTGGCTTGCCCACCGACACAACCAGTTAATGGCAGTGCTGGAATTTGTAACTGGTTCTCCAGGGCTCCCCCAGCATCATATTGTCCTCATTTCTTGGAATCAAACCTTTTAAAGATATAAATGTTATTTTATGATGGAAATCAATGGAAAATGATATTTTCTTTATAGATACTTTTATTCAGCTTGCTTTTCAGGAACTTACATAAAGTGTGGTGCATGCATACACTAGAAGTGAGAGACGATCACTGAATATATTAGTTAAGAATTATGGTTATAAGTAATGGACATCTCCTTGAGCTAGCATGCACAACCTAGAGGGGAAGCTGGGAAGGATTCGTTATAGATTACAATAGTGATTGGTGTAGTTTGGGGCATGTGTCTGCTCCCTAAACAGCCAATAATGTCAGGGCAAAGTCCTATGATAAAAAATACAAGGCTTGGCAAGGGATTACAGGGTAGGGATGGAGAGAGGAGTTCACAGAGAGAAAGAAGAGTTCTTGTAAAGTGTATAAATCCCCCAAAGATGTCATTGTCATTTGGGTCCTCCAAGAAGCAGGTGCTGATACAGAGTTAGAAGTGCAAAAGCTTTATGGGGTAGAGATAATGACTTCAAAGGATAAGAAAAGGGAGAAAGCAGGACCAAGGAGGGAAAGCCTTTGTCTACTGTGTGATTTTGACAACTGTGAAGGGAAAGGAGGGGGAGCAGGACGAGGGACAGAGAATCTCAGATGGGGATGCAGGTGTGTCAAAGGTGAGACCAACCCATGGCGGGTTTGGGAGCAAAGACTGTCAGTCAGAGGAGATTCCTCCAAGGAAATGGCCAGGCCCAGTGATCGTGCCTTTCCCATCCTCATCATTGCCTGGTGCTGCCCTGGAGGAGCGTGGCTTTGGCTGAGGAGGGTGCCACTGGGGTAACAGCTAATGGCTGTCCACTGGTTGAAGCTCCAAGGCAGGTTTTCCTTGAAGGGAGATCATGGTGAACCCCAGGGCTGCCCCAGTGTGAAACGTTAACTGTGAATGCGTTACTTACAGCACACAGGAAGCTTCTCAGCATCAAAAAAGTAGGGATTCCATATTTTGAAAATATATTTTGATGAATTTACTATTTTTTGAAATTCTTATTTTAAAAGGATATTTTTTAAAGTTTTTTTAAATTTAAATAATACAGAGGTTCACAAATGTTCCCTTAGTTACCACTTCAAGAATCTGATGTGCGTCCTAACAAAGCTTTTTTTATGCCATATATATTTATATATTTTGCATATGCAAAAGTAGAAGAGTATTAAAGTTATACTGTATTGCAAGTAATAGTATTTTGTAAATTGCTTTTTTTATTCAACAAGATAATACCTTTAATATCTTTCCCCCACTTTAACCCCCATGTTTTGTTAAAGTTATCTAGACATTTTTTCAGATACTTCTTTTTTCACTTTAGATTTCTTTAATTTAATTAATCATTATTTACAAATGCATGAAATTCCACAGCAACATGATCAACACTTATTTAGAGTTGAGCATGGCTGGTTTCTTTTCTCAACACTGTTTCTTATCTGTCATGTCTCCCTAATTCATTTATATTTGTTAGTTGACAGCCACCTAAGACCTCCAGCTTAATCAGATGCTTTAATTTTGCTGCCATCTGTTTCCAGCCTCCTTTCTTGGCTCGAAGCCGTCACTCTTACTTCACTCCTCACTGATGTGGGCTTCATCCAACCCCCCTGTGCTGTCCTGGTTCTAGCCCATCAGCTGCTGCCTTCAGTAGTTTAAGCAGAGCTTTACAGAGATGTGTTCCTAGCCTCCTCCTCTCTCATCCCTGATTTCTTGAATAGGAAGTCAATTAGTTTATAATAAATTTTTTTATTGATAAGTAAACCCATTGCTATGATCAAGAATGGTGAGGTAGTATTTATTTTTAGAAATAGTGCCCATGAAGGTACTTTGATTTCTCTGTCTCACAAGACAGAATAGGTCCTAAAACCTTGAGTTGTGAAGATTCAACTCAACCCTGCTCCAAGACAAACCAGAAATGGCATTTGGACGGTAATCACGTCGTCCAGGGAAGAGACGGCAAGAGGCTTCTCCAAGAAAGGCAGTCCACTCAGAGTGGTTCTGGGCTATGTTTGCCTAAATGGAAGAAATGAAGATGAAATAATAATATTCAGTGAAAACAAATTGGGTGGGGAAGAATGTAGAGGAAAGTAGTTTAGTACATGTTTTGTGCCCCCTGCCCCCTAGAGAGCGTTTTGTCTTATATTAGAACCTTTCTATGTACATTTTCCTGGACACATTATTTTATTTATTTATTGTGATATTTAGATCCCGACTTAAAGTTCCAATTTCTAGGAAGTCCAGTACATACATCCTTCTTTTCTATTGGATTGGGTAAGGTGAAGTGCATGAGGTATTAAAGAAAGCTGAAAGGTTTGTCTCAAGATATCAGTATATAAGAAAATGATTAACAAACTTACTGTGTCATTAAGATGCTAGTGCTTCTTTTTTGACTGCATATTTTCCAGTGGAAAGTCCATTCTTTGGAGGCCAACCTGTCCCTTTGTAAATATGCAAATCTTCATGAAAATTCTCTATTGTTTTTCACAAAATACAACATTTTTTGAAAAGCATGATTAAGGTGAGCATATTTGGAGAAAAACTTCAGTCCCAACTGATGAACACAGTTTGAATAGCTATCCGCTTTACATGTTTAATTTTGGGTGGAATTTTCCTCCCAGAGGAGGTCCATGTGGTAGCCAGCCTTCAGGACGGTGCCCTGTAATTCCCACTCCCTGGTGTTCACAATGGAATACTACGCAGCAGTAAAAAAGAAGAAATGCTTACCTTTTGTGACAGCAAGAATGGACCTGGAGAGTATTATGACAGGTACCGCATGTAATTCTCACTTATTGTGGAAACTAACGAACATAATAAACTAACAAACAAAACAGAAACAGAAGCATAAGTACATGGAACACACAGTGTCCGGAGGGGAGAGAGGGGACTAGATGAAAGATGGTGAAGGGTGGACCAAAGAACATTTGTGCACAGCCCATGGACATGGACAGTGATACGGGGATTGACTTAGGAGGGGAGAGGGGAGAGGTGGGGAAAGGGAGAATAAGCAGGAACAACTGTAATTGCACAAACAATTTTAAAAAATTTGTGTATTCCTTAAGAGCTACATCAAACCAACCTTAAATCACATGTACAAAGTGACTTTTTCCATTTTCAAAGCCAGGGACGACGTGGTTCATTTTCTTTGTTCCTGTTATCTTCACCCAACACTTAATCTTGCAAAACTAAATTCTTACGTTTCTCAAAGTGCTGAGCTGGGGTGAGTATTTATTCACTTAGTTGCTCTCACTGGACATCTCACCTGATTCAAATGCGGTTTTACTGTGCACAAGTATTGTAAACAGGTAGGAGTAATGTGATGTCGATATACTCTGCATAGTGTTGTCATTAGAGCAGCTCGACTTTGTAAAAATGCTTGAAGTCTACCAAGTTTTGTGTGATGATTGTAAATCCCTGTTTGGCACAAAACATATCTTTTGAATCCACCATGTTCCTCAATATCTTTGTTCTCATCATCATCAATGACAGTGTCTCAGGCATCCATAAAACTATAATATTAGAGGCAACATAAGATGCAGCAGCATGGAGGGTTCTAGAAACAAGCCTCTGCCATTGGGGATCCCACAGATGGTTGCACACATCCTTTTAATTAGCATATTATTGACCCAATAATAGCTTCTTCAGAGAGATGTGTTTTATATTCCAGTCCACCCAGCTGGCATGGATATGCTGCCTGAGGACCGCATAATAAAAGTCTTTATGAAAATGCACACAGCATATGTCTGGGAGCAGATTTATACACTGAATCGTCCCTGTGGTTGTCCTTTTTTTCTTTACCAAATAAAGGAAATGAATATATATCTAAAACCTAGCTATTGTTTAAGTTTAGCAAAGGTTTTATCTCATTCACAAAAGACTTTTTATCAACAAGTTTAAAATCTTTTAACCTCTCTTTTAAAAATTAGTTACCATCTTTACTCTTGGCAAAGATCCTTTACAAAATTCAACAGTAAGACATGAGCCTTTAAACAAGCACAATGCTTTTTGGTAATGCTGAAAGTTCCATAATGAACGTTCTACTAAGAGGCAATGAATAAGAAGCATGCATTCAAAGAATTTAATGTAGCTGTGGTTTGCAGAAAAGATAGGAAACCCAGAAGACAGCAGTATTTATCACTGTACTATTTAGACCTTTTTTCTTTTTCAAATATAGTTGACATACAGTATTATGTCAGTTTCAGGTGTACAACATAGTGCTTAGAAATTTATACAATTTATAAAGTGATCGCCCTAATAAGTCTTGTACCTATCTGACATCATACATAGTCACTGCAATATTATTGACTATATTCCCTGTGCTGTACTTTACATCCCTGTGACTTCTTATATCTGGCAATTTGTACATCTTAATCCCTTCCTCTATCCCTGCCCACATTGCCCTACCACCTGGCAACCATCAATTTGTTCTCTGTTTTTTTTTCTTTTGTTCATTTATTTTGTTTTTTAGATTCCACATATAAGTGAAATCATATGGCATTTGTCTTTCTCCGTCTGACTTATTTCACTTGGCATTAATACCTTCTAGGACCATCCATGTTGCTGCAAATGGCAAGATTTCATTATTTTTATGGCTGAATAATATTCTGTAGTATAGAGCATTTT
>VMDR010025220.1:0-14606 GCA_007922815.1 Macrotus californicus | reverse complement strand
AACAGAAAAATCCAGAAAGAAAAACAAAATACATATGAGAATTTAGCACATGACTGAAACAGCATTTCATATCAGTAAGGAAAAGATGATTACCAATAAATTGCAATAGATCTGTATAAAACAGTCATCTTTAAAAAACGTAAATTTGAATCCATACTTGTACCTTAAACAGGACTAACATAAATGTGAAAAAGACAGTAAAAAATTCAAATCCTAATAATTCATATACACAGAGAACAATGACCTCTCTATAAAAAAAAAATCACCATAAACATAAACAAATGACAAACTTGGAAAAAATATTTGCAACTCATATAAAGAGCTATTTTCCTAATATATAAAGAGCTTCTAGAATTCAATAAGAAAAAGACCCACGAAACATAAGCAAAGGCTGTAAAACAGACATTTCACCTAAAGGTAATATAAATGGATGATAATAAGCATGAAAAAAACTATTCAACCTCATCCTATAAAACCAAATGGACAAATTAAAACTATACTCACACTCCATTTGTCACCTATCAAAGTGACATGGATCCAAAAGTTTGACAACAGTATGTTAGCAAAAATGTACTCAACCAACTGCTGATGGGAGTGTGAACCAGTACAACCACTACGAAGACACGTTAACGTTATGTGAAAATTACAAATGCACAAACTTTTGAAACAGCATTTCCTTTTCTGAGAACTTACATATAAATACATTTCTGCATATTCAAAATGATATACAGTCAAACCTCCGTTCTCAAACATCTTGGTTCTCAACCAGGTTGTTCACAGAAAAAAAATGTCCTGGGTGTCTAACAAAACTTCAAGTCTTGATTCTCTACCCAGCAATCCTTTCATGCTGATACCTACATGATCAGTCACGCATCTCTCAGACAACAAAGATTTGGTTTTCAAACAAATCGCTTCTTGAAGTGTTCTAGAATGAATTAAGTTTCATAACCAAGGTTCCACTGTATATTCAAGGTTATTATGCTCTGAAGCATTTTTTAAAATAAAAGATTAGAAACAAGCACCATGGCTGGTGTGGCTCAGTTGGATAGAGCGTGATCCCGTAAGCTGAAAGGTCGCAAGTTTGATTTCCAGTCAGGGCACATGACTAAGATGTGGGTTCAGTCCCTTGTAGGGGCATGTTCAGGAGGCAACCAATCAATTGATCTATCAATGTTTCTCTCACATCAATGTTGTTTTCCTTCTCTTTTCCTTTCCCGTTTTCTCTCTTCCCACCCACTTCCTCTCTCTCTGGAATCAATATAATATATTCTCAATGCAGATTAAAAAAAATTTTTTTTAAGATTAGAAACAAGCTAAAAGCCTATCAATAGGAAGTTAAATAAATTATGGTCCATAGAAGGAAATAATGGAATGCAGCCATAAAAATGAATGAGGAACCCAAGATGAAAGATAAAGAGAGAATCTTAAAAACAGCAAGAGAAAGGAGACAGTAACCTACAAAGGAGTGCCCATCAGACTGTCAACTGATTTCTCAAAAGAAACCTAACAGGCAAGAAGGGGCTGGCAAGAAGTTCTCCAAGTCATGAAAGGCAAGGACCTACATCCAAGATTACTCTATCCAGCAAAGCTTTCATTTAGAATGGAAGGGCAGATAAAGTGCTTCTGAGATAAGGTCAAGTTCAAGGAGTTCATCATCACCAAGCCCTTACTATATGAAATGTTAAAGGGACTTATCTAAGAAAAAGAAGATCAAAAGTAGGAACAGTAAAATGACAACAAACTCACAGTTGTTAACAACCGAACCTAAAACAAAAACAAAAACAAACTAAGCAAACAACTAGAACAGGAACAGAATCACAGAAATGGAGATCACATGGAGGGTTATCATTAGGGGAGTGGGTGGAGAGAGAGGGGGAAAAGGTACAGGGAATAAGAAGCATAAATAGTAGGTAGAAGATAGACAGGGGGAGGTTAAGAATAGTATAGGAAATGTAGAAGCCAAAGAACTTACATATATGACCCATGGACATGAACTAAAGAAGGGGAATGTGGGTGGGAAGGGGTGTGCAGGGCACAGGGGAATAAAGGGGGAAATGGGACAACTGTAAAAGCATAATCAATAAAATATATTAAAAAAAATTAGCACCCAAATTTAGGTACAGCCATGTTCCCAAGACCCCCAGTGAATGTCTGAAACTGAACCCTCTACATATATACAAGGGGGGGCTCCCAAAAACCAGAATTATCTTCTGGAGTGCAGGTCCCTCGTAGTATAGGCTTCCCCCACTAGGAGAATGCACTGAGTGTTCAGCAGTTCTTGACCAAAAAGGGCGTGACTCCCATGTGCCACCCTCCTTATTCACCTGATCTCAAGCCAGCGACTTTTTTTGTTTCCCTTGATGAAAAATTTCCTCAAAGGGAAACATTTAGCCGATGTGGAAGAAGTGAAACAAAAAATGGTAGAAGCACCAAAAAGCATCAAAATCGATAAGTTCAAACACTGTTCTGGGCAGTGGAAAAAACGTGTATTGCATCAAATGGAGAGTAGTTTGAAGGTGACTGAAGTTTAAACATGTGAGAATAAATAACAATTGTTTATAAATAAATTCTGGTCTTTTGGTTAAAAAAAATGAATGAGGAAGCTTTTATGTAATGATACAGAAAGATCTCCAAAATATATTACTAAAATAAGGTATATAATTGTGTGTACAGTATGCTACAATTAATATAAAATAAGGACATAGGTATTATTATTTTTGTATACACATATAACAACTCTGGAAGGACACAAGAAACCAGTAACAGTAGTAGCCATTACAAAAGAAAAGTAGCTGGGTAATAGAAGCTAGGGGAAATTTTTTAATACAACAATCTTAAAAATACAATTTAAATTTAAAAGCATTTCTTACAAATCTTGGTGGAGGAACAGCCAGGTTCAAGCTACTCAGTGAAACCTCCAATCCGTTCTGGGCACATGCCACAAGACGCAAAGCAACAAAGAATTCCTGAGGAAGAAAGGAATGACTGTAAGAGCACTATCTCCCTACCCATGCACCCATCCATCCATCTACAGACATTCTTAAAATCTGAAAATACAGCAATTCACAATCACTCCAAGGTTTTTATGCAGCAACAAATATATGCAGCACACTTGCCTGAATAACACTTGCTTTACAATTGAGAAAAGATCTATGTATAAAGATGGCCCCAACATTATAAACAGCAGGAAAACTTGTTAATATAAATGGGAAAATATTTAAATGGTGACACAAATAGTGGAAATTAAACAAAATTAATAATCATGCTTCAAAGAATATTTAATGGCGTTAAGAAATGCTTTTTATCATTTAAGTGAGGAAAAATATGAAAAAAAAGCCCAGAAGAAAATAATACATAAATGTTATCAAAAGCCATCTCTGGATTTAAGATGATAAATTTTGGAAGTGGATCAGTCATTCAAGTGACTCAATCACTGCTATTCCAGAGAAGCTACAGAGAATAACTGTGCAGCGTCTAAAAACAATTATATAACTGCTTGACTTCAAACCACTTGTAAATCCTTCCCAAAGTTCCTTGGATTTTTGTCATTTGAAGTCTCAGTCCAGAATGTAATAAATAAATGCAAATGCTGAAGCAACTAGTTTTCAGTTAAAGTCAGGTCTGGGAATAGACAAAAAAACTTTAGTACAGTTGTGTAACTTACAACTTGTCAATACTCTCTAGTACAGTTATTGATACAATCAATCTTTCACTACTTTTCTCAAGCCTCCTATTCTCACCAACACCCTTCTCACCCAATTCCTAACCTATTCTTAGAAACTTGCAGGTTGCCTGCTGTATATAATACCTTGCCTTAACTCATAAATTTCTTGAAAAAATGTTATTTCAAGATCTCCCCTTTTCCTTGTATTCATTCCACAAGCTTCTATACAATCTGACTCCAACTCCCACCATTAGCTAGAGAAACTACTGACTATGTCACAAATAACATCCTAGCCACCAAATGTTCTTTAAAAAAAAAAAAAAAAGCCCTGGCTGGTGTGGCTCAGTGGATTGAGTGCTGGCCTGCAAAAAAAAAGGGTCGCTAGTTCGATTCCCAGTCAGGGCACATGCCTGAGTTGTGGGCCAGGTCTCCAATAGGGGGTGTGTAAGAAACAACTGATGTTTCTCTCCCTCTCTTCTCCTCTCTCTAAAAATAAATAAATAAAATCTTTTTAAAAAAGCCTCCTCCTATTGTTTTTTCTGGCAGCCTGGAAAGCACAATCTACCCTCCACCAACATGGCTTCATAAAGCTTGTGCTCCTCTGACCTTTCAAGTCTCTTTGGTCGACGTCAACCTTTAAATCCTCCAACCTGTAAATGCTAGTATTCCAATTTAATCCTCTTTCTCTTCTCATTCTATCTGATTCAATTACTCCAGTAATCTGGTATACCCCCAAAATAAAGGGGGGTTCTAAAGTAAAATAATCCTGCAAAAAATTCTAGTTCTGTTACTTCAAGTTGTGAGGCCATAGGCAAGTTAAATAAAATTCTTCCATAAAAGGGGAGGGAGACTAATAGCTACCTTGCAATATATTATAGGAGCAAAATAAAAACCATACTATAAGAAGAAAGCATCTACTGTCATTTTTGGCACATAGAAACTCAGAAAGTATAGGTTTCTTTTCCTTCTTTCATATGTTAATTCAAAAACCTATCCCCCCCAATGCGAACATCAAAGTTTAACTGCAGACTCATAAATCCAGCCATCTAGATGTAACAAAGGCAACTTAAACTCAATATCCAAAGTCCAGAAATATCAGTGAAGAATTTATTAAGTGGTCAACTCATGAATACAGGAACCACATCTGTCACAGTCACCTCTGTATTTTCAAAGCCTGGCTCAAAACAGGTACTCAAAAAATAGTTGCAGACTCTGCGTGCTCACATGAATTTGGTGTTCCTGTGTCTCCAATGTACCAAAGTGGCCCTTCTGCCCAGGAGCTCCAACAGGGACTACAGTCTAGCCCTGGAATCTTAAGAGACTGGGTATTCTAACCTTCTCATCAAAATTCTCCCACCCACTTCTGAGTTTCATACTACTTCAGCAGTCCCCATGTTAGGAAGAATCAGCTTTCAGGAGCAGTACTTAACCACTGTATCAGCACGTAGCAAGCTTTGAATCCAATCCTGTAGAACTCTGAAATCCATCCCCAACAAGAAAACTTCAAGGAACACTGACAGTGTCCAACACACCCAGAACTATGTACACTTATTTCTGGTCTAGGGTTTACATCTAGCTTATAAACCTTTTTTTTCTTTTGGTTTATATGTCAGTGGTAAAAGCTGAACAAGAATACTCAGGTTTGATTAGCCAAGAATTTCCTTTCAAATGTATGAGGCAATACCATCTTAACAGTTAATAAAATCCATGTTCATTTGTAAACCCTGTACATGTAAGAAATTTAATTAGTAAGCTACAAAGAGCAAAATCTCTCTGAATGACTGAAAAAAATCCATGTTATTATTTGATGTGTCCCCCAAATTCTTATGTTCAAATCCTAACCCCCAAAGATGATGGTATTAGGAGGCAGGGCTTTTGGGAAGTGTTTAAACCATCGGGGGAGCCCTCATTAATGGGATCAGTGCTTATAAAAGAGGATCCAGAGAGATCCCTAGCACCTTCTGGCATGTGCAGACACAACAAGAAGTCTGCAATCAGACAGAGACCTCACCTGACCATGTTGGTACCCTGATCTGAGAATCCCAGCCTTTAAATCTATGAGCAATACATATCTGTTTATAAGCCACACAGTGTATGGTATTTTGTTACAGCAGCCCAAACAGACTAAGACCCTCCAGTAGAACAATGTCACCAAATTAACACTAACCACTAGGAATTAGTTACTCTAACGCCTACTGATTAGAAATATTTTCATCGTTCTGGCACTTGCCCTTGCAAAACTCTAATGTTGGTAAAAAGCAATTCTTAGTTTAAAAGTACAAAGCACTGGCCGGTGTTGCTCAGTGGGTTGAAGCATCATCCTGTACACTAAAAGACTGTGGGTTTGATTCTCAGTCAGGGCACATGCCTAGGTTGTGGGTTCAATCCCTGATCAGGGGGCCAGACAGACAACTAATTGATGCCTCTCTGTTACAATGATGTGTGTGTGTGTGTGTGTGTGTGTGTGTGTGTGTCTCTCTCTCTCTCTCTCTCTCTCTGTCAGTTTCTCTCTCTCAGCAATGAAAAAATGTCCTTGGGTAAGGATAAAAAAACAAATACAAAAAACTGCTGGCTTTTTTTATTCTGAATCACTCAAAAAATTTTCCATATGAATCTCTAAATCTTACCTGTTTGTTTAGGATACCTTTGCCATCTGTGTCAGCTAAATCCCAAATCTGGAGGGGGAAAAAAAAAAAGGAAGCATCAACTTATATTTTAAACAACAATCATCTTAAAAATAAATTGAATGCCTGAAATTTATAACTTCATGATCTTGGTATACAAATTTAAGAATCATATAATTAAACCCTGGCCAGTGTGGCTAAGAAGGTTGGAGTGTCGTCCCGTACACACAGGGATTGTGGATTCGATCCCCAGTTGGGGCGCGTACGGAAGGCAAGCCAATCAATGTTTCTCTCTGTCTCTCTCTCTCCCTCCTCCTCAGTTCCTCCCTTCTTCCTTCCCTCCTTTTCTCTCTCTCTAAAAGCAATGAAAAAAAATTTTAAAAGCAAAAAATATATATTTTTTAAAAAAGGATTATAGAATTAAAAGTGGAAAGAAACCTTAGCGGTCATTTAGTGCAACACTACACAAAGACACTAAGGCCACTAAGGCCTGGTAAAGTTAAGTGACTTACTTAAGAACAATTAGGGCATCAGGGAAAGAACTGAGACCCAGGTCCTAACTTTCAATCCAATGCCTTTTTCTTTAACCCAGGTTCTAACTCCAGTCTAATGCTCTTTTTACTGAAACATACTACCTTGATTTTAGATTTTTATTAAGATGATATTCTTTCTTATGGGCAAGTTGAAATAGTTAATGTTTACTTGTGGATAATGAAATTATTAATGAAAATTTTTAAGGTTTCTGAATACATATCATGTATAAGGACTCACCAGGAGATCAAGCCAGCAGAGGGACTTTCCACTTTTTTGTGCTTTTTATTAAGCTTCTCATCCCCACTCTATTTGCCACACATAAAATGCACTTAGAGACAGTTGTAATAGAGGAAGTAGAGACAGAGCCAACTGAGTGGGTGGCAAGGTTCCCAGCCTGCACCGTTTCTCCCCACAACACCCAAATGTACTATTACTTCCTCATTTCATCCTACTAAAATGTAATTTGTTTTCTAAACATGTGAAAAAAACCTCATTTTTCAAATTCTCTCCATCACATTACTGTAACTGCCTCTATTAACTCAGTTCTAACTTCTACATTTCTTGATGGTATCTTTCTGAATTTGCATCCAATTAATCTACACTACTAAATATTCATTATAATCTAGTTGTAATGAACAAATACTACCTTTCCAAGTATCAAATCTGGAAGCCCTGATTTTTTCAGGAAAACAGCAGCATCAGAAGCCAATACCCTTCCAGTATTGCCAGTATCAACCTGAAAAAAATACAAATGGTAAGCTGACAACAAACACGAAATTATTTGCCTTCCTTGCTGTGATTTGGGAAGTGGCTTTTTGAAAAAGGGAGTGGGAATCCTTTGACTAAACCAAGGCCAAAGAATATATGGATAGCCATATAAGTAGAGTACCATCTAGACAGCACTGGCAATTTACAAAGTGTTTTTTTTGTGTCCAATATACAAATGAAAGAACTGAATCTCCGAGAAAGTAGAGCAAATTAGTGGAGTCATAACATTAACACATTATCTCCTGACTCCTCCTCTTCTGTAGTTGCCTTTTAAATTCCAATAAACTTAATGGCAATAGGAGGAAAAGGGGAGCATTTCCTGGAGAGGTCTTTTGACAAATGGGAATAGCTGCATATGTTATGTTTTTTCAACATCTTTAAATCATTAACTTCTGCTTTTCTACTTACTGTTAGAAGCTGCAACACACAAAAAAATCAGAGCAGCTCTAAAACCAGCAGTGATTCCATAATAAACGTAAACATTTTAAAACTGTTAAGCTCCTAAAGCACATCAAGGGTAACAGATCATTTTAACTGAGAGGGACGACTTCCCTTTAAGACAGAATGAGGTCACCAACAACAGAAAAACAGTTCAAAAGAAAAAAAAAGTGACGCTTACTTCCGTAAAGATTCCCTAAAGTTCTATTTGTAAAAATGAAAAATTTTTAAAGTTATGAGAAAGATGACATGATACTAGGATATTTGTGAGCTAGCCATTTTTCCAGTTTAGTTAAAAGACTAAGTTTGTTGTAAACACATACAAAACATTCCAGACAGGCCAATCCCATCCAAGAAGCAAAAGAGAAAACCTTTCTTTCAAGTGCTAGAACATAGGATAAATCTGGCACTCAGCAAAAATGGAAGAATTGCCCAATCCAAATTTGGGGTAACAAGAAGTACAAAAAGGGTTGGGAAACCTGCCTCTAGAATTTTCCAGAACTCTTTTCTTTCCCCACTTCCTGACCAGGGTGGGGGGGAAAAAAGAATACCTACCCCAGCACAGTCTAAATATAGAGGCACTCAGGGGAAATATTATTCAAACTCTCATCAAATATTTATGTACTGTATTCCAATTAAGAACTTTACTATCTCCCATTCTTTTGGTTACTAAAATAGATTAAACAGAGCCATTTAGTCACTGTCATCCATAGGCAGTTTCTGTTATACTCTGATGCTTGTCTAAAGTCTCTGCTATAAGCTACCAACTACAATTATGTCTTCAACGAAGTCTCAGAGCCACATCTAAATGACTATACCCTGCACTCTGAATTGTTAACACTTCAAAATATAGACTTTTGAGCTGACATCACTTAAACAATTTTCAGACTCTATCGTGAACTGTCAGAATTTCCAGGACTCTTAGCAGTCCAGAAGTAGATATATAAGGTCTAACCAGAAAAAGGCCAGCCATTGTTCATATAACAAGAACGTTTGTGCAACATCAATGTAACCTGGCAGCCAAGGAAAGTGGAATGGAATGCGCGTGCCTGAACAAACTACTTTATTACTCAGTGGGGGCCATAGAGCCGTTGATGTGTACTGTGTGGCCGTGGCATTCAAAATGACTGAGCGAGTAGAGCAACGAATCTGTATCAAATTTTGTGTTAACCTTGAATAATCCTCCGTGGAAACTATTCCGATGATTCAGAAGGCCGCAGCTCTGGGCAACTGGTGATTGGCAGCTTCATTACCACACCAACTGTTCATGCATCACACATTGTGCAGAGGTTTTTGGTGAAACAACAAATCACCCAGGTATCTCAGCCCCTCTACAGCCCAGACTTGGTGCCCTGTGACTTCTGGCTTTTCCTAAAACTAAAGTCACCTTTGAAATGGAAGAGATTTCAGACCATCAATGAGATTCAGGAAAATAAGACGGGGCAGCTGGTGGCAGTTGGGAGAACTGTGGGAGGTCCCAAGGGGCCTAGTTTGAAGGAGATTGAGGCATCATTGTCCCATGTACAATGTTTCCTATATCTTGATCTTCTTCATACTACCGGGTTGGAGACCTTCTGGACAAACCTCATATTTTATGAAAGCAGACTCCTGACCCAAGATGCAAAACAAGAATTATACAGGACTGAATAAAGTATTGAGGAAAATGTAATTATGGCTATTTACTTGGAATATTGTTGGTATTATTTTTAATATTCTACTTTGAATATGTGAAATGGATGTGTGAAAAAGCCCTTTGTTTTTCTTATACTATCTCTAACCCTCAATTTAGTAGGCTCTGTGTTTGTAAAGTGAATGAAATTAATTTTCAATGGTCTCTGATTCGCCCTGACTCAGCAGAATTCAAAGTCAAATCCTTCAACTGAATGTCCTTAATTTTTTGTGGCAATATAGTAATTATTACATAGATTAAATAAAAATTTGGTTTCCTTTTTTATCAGGATATAATTGGAAAAATCAGTTATGCAAAACAAGGTAATACTTGAGAATTATTTTCTTTTATTCAGATTTAACAAGTCACAATTAAGGAATAAGAATTAGCCCACCAGAGAAAACTGTCCTGCAACCTGGTTTGTAAGGTCCCAATCTCTCAGACAGATAAAGCGAGGACACTCGGCAGACTAGGAGCCTTAGCAGATCTAGGAAACCTCAAGATGAGATCTATTCTCTCAAACTTAAATGCGTTGTGGGTGAAATACGCAAGGAGAATTTCTAAGGTTTGGATCCTAGCCTCAAAATTCAGGAACAAATAAAGTTCAGTTTGAGATGCTTTAAACATTTTAGGCAGAAGTTAATTCTCTGGCCGTAGAGTTTGTTAAATAGTGAACATATGGCTCTAGATCTGTAAGTCACACTATGTAGACAGCCAGGTCAAGTACAATGAGACCAGCCCTTCCTGTGATCAGGATCCCAAGGTGAGAAGACTATTAGGAAAAACTACCCAGTACTTGCAAATGGGCAAATGAGATTGTGTATACCCTCAGGAGATTATGTAATCTATCGTGTGCACTCTTGATCTGATCAACTAGGCTACTTTATACTCTGTAGGGATAGTAGTTAAATTCACACCAATGAAAGGAGAACTGTGTCTGCAGAATATAAATCTCTATAACTCATATTCTCACTTTTACATCTTACTGGTTCTCCCAGTAATTAATGAGTTTAATAAAATCCTTGGCACATGTCTATTTTACATGTGCATGAGAGTCATAGTTTTAACTTTATGGATTTTTAAGATATATAAATATTTGAGAGGATTATGTGTTTAGGCTTATGATCTTTCCTTCATTTTCTGAGAACTTGTCAAAAGTATTAAATACTCAAAGCAGGAGGCTAAAGCACAAAAAATTGAAAACAAGACATGTCAAATTCATCCAGCTGACTGATAATCTGCATGTACACAAGCAAGGGTTGAAAATATAATTTATGTCCAATCTATGAAGACAAACAGAAATCTTACCTGTCTATAGTATTTTTCATATACAGGATTCCCACTTGATAACTAAAATAAATAAAAATTGGAAATTAAATGCTATTCAATAACTTCTATTAATATATTTGCACTCATTCAACAGCTATTTGAAAATTAAAGACAAGTAAGAATAAAACATCCTTGATTTCAAAAAACTTGGCTTTGTTTCTTTTGGGAGGGAAAATGGGAGTGAATAAAGGCAGCCCCATACTAAGAATCAGGTATAAGAAATAAAACGAGAATTTTTAAATTACTCTCGACATCAGAACTCTCTTCTTCACGCAAACTTTTATGCAAAATCCAACATATAACAAATTAGGGGTGAAATGCTGGTTAAAAGACAGTTGAAAGACCGAAAGCCTGAAGCAGTCAACCTCTACCCAAGAGCCCAAAGTACCTGTGAATACAACATTATTTTACTGAAAAACCATTTCAATAAAATAATAAAATGAAGACACAAGAGGATGTACAAAAAGGTGGTATTATCATAAAATCTGAAATGCTGGTGGGCAGGGAATGCCATTCAATTCACACTGTAGTTGAAAGGGCAAATGAGACTTGGTCAGCTGGTGGACAGACTGATCATCCCATCTGAAAGGCAGTCTAGGAGTGTCAATGTTTGAAGGCTCAGGTTCACCTGTACATGAATGTGTAAGAGTGTTCTGGGACCAGGAAGGGAATGGAGGAAGGCTTCATGGGAGTGACGTCAGTGCAGGAATCTGAAGTATGAGCGGGAGGAGACGGCGACTCTATACCCAGGTAACAGCATGCGCAAAGGCGAGCATGCAACAGAAAGCTCAATTATGTTAAAAAGAGTCCAGGAGGCCTGAACGGTAATACAACGTGAAGGTAAGATAGTGAAGTTTTACATAAGACAACTTATGAAGGTCTTCATCTACTTGGTAAAAGTAAAGAATATGAGGATGAAAAAAAGAGACAAGTTCAAGAGCTATTAACTCAGTATTAGTTCTAGGTGATTATTTACATGTGAAGAATAAAAGTAGAATGGAATGGTCAGCTACTTAGGAAATAAATTTAATGGCCCAGTAAAGAACCTGAATACTGGCAATAGCAGAAAAGAAAAACATGCTTTGAAGAAAAGTTTTTAAGATAGATTTGACAGGGCTAATTAAACAGAAGAGGGGGCAGAAGCAGCTTAGTTAGAAATACAAAGATAAAACGGGGAAAAAAGTCAAGCAACAAGGCTGGGCCTACAGTCTTAATGGGTACAAGACTGGATTAAGAAACCAACATTCACTGAGTGCCTCCTGGGAGAACACAGTATGCTAAGTGCTTTATAAATACTTCCATACTTTATTTTTGTGAGCCACACATTATCATCCCACTTTGCAAATGAGGAATCCTAGCGCAAAGTTCAATTACATGTGTCAGTTTGGCTGGGCTATGGTACCCAGCTGTTCGGTCAAACACCAGTCTAGATGTTACTGTAAAGGTATTTTTTTTTAGCCATGATTAATATTTAAATTATTAGACTCTGAGTAAAACAAATTACTCTCCATAATGTGGGTGGGCATCAACCAATCAGTTGAAGGCCTTAAGAGGAAAGAATGAGGCCTCCTGAGGAAGCAGGAAACCTGTCCCCAGAATGCCTTCAGACCTAGCTGCAACAAGAACTCTTCCCTGGGTCCCCAGCTTGCTGGCCTGCCCTTCATTTAGGACTTGCCAGCCTCCACACATGAGCCAATTCCTTAAAATTAATCAGTGTGTGTGTGCATGTGTGCATGTCCCCTGTTGGTTCTGTTTCTCTGGAAAACCCTAACATGCCTAGTCTCAGAGAGGTCACCTGCCCAAGCTTCTGCATGGAGAGACTGGACCTAAATGCAGCCCCACTCCCAGCTCCATGCTCTTTCATAACACCATGTTGCTTCCCATATGCCCTGGTTTACTCAAGACAGTCCTGATTTACAGCCTGCTGTCACAGCATCCCATCCACATTACCACTTGCCTCAGATTTCTCATTTTCTTAAATGAACTATTACTATTAATCACTATGTTCAAATCAACCAAGATGGATTCAGTATACCTCTAACTGTATACATCTAGCTTCTGGCCAAGGTATCAGCTAACACTGTGTAAGTGCATTTCTCACTTGAACAAGTGATGGAATCTGAAAGAGAACTAGTGATAATTTCATCTTTCTTTTCCTGATTCTTTACAGATACAACATAACTAACACTTTTTTTTTTAACACTTTCTTTTAGGTGTTAGTTTCAGCATGTAGAAGACTAAGTGAGAAGTATCCTCAGGCACAAGCCACCGTGGACAGCTAATGCCTGACAGCTTTTCGAGAGAGTGGAGAAAGTATTTGACACTGGTGCTCCTGCTGGCTACTTGGTGTGCCGGTCCGTACAGTGACACACACAGAGCCCTGCAAGACACACCAGGCAACCAGCTGGCTAAGTGAGCAGGGGATTCTAGGTTCAGGGGAGGGTCAAGCCTGATAACTTGTGAGGTGGTTTTGTCATTTATTGCAGAGTATAACTCTGCACTTGTTTATTATTTTGTTGTTTGTCAATCATTTGTATTATCCAATAAGCCCTTTCAGTAGCAATGAACTAAAATGAAGAAACTGTATATTTAATACAAAGTTAAGAACTGAATTTCCATTTCTGTAGAAAATGAATAGACAATTTGCTTAAAACTTTTGAGGCTATTTCTATTTAAAATGGAGCTCTAGTGACATAATTGTTATGAGTCAGTTGCAACTGTCACAATTTACAAATATTTTCATGTATCCACAGTTAAAGTGTTAAGGAGAAAAATTCTACTGAATAAAAAAAAAACAAAAACTTCAACACAGCAATACATGTGCTCCACTTGCAACCTATTCCCAGATTTTAAAGACGGGATGGAATCTTTGAAAACTGACTTTATACATTCAACCTAAGTGTCTCCATATTGAATGTTCTTGAAAACAAGTAGCATTTTGTTCAAAATTAGTTGGAAATCTTTAACAAAGAGTAAAGTTCATTGATTAAAGCTCCAAAAGAACTTTGACTTTGAAGCTTTTAACAAATACAATTATTATAGACAGCATCTGCCAAGACACAGAAATGCATCCCTCAAAAGCACGGGAAGGACTGACGAGAGCTCAAATAGTAAACAAGATTGAAATCTGAAACTCTGTAATTACACTTTGCAATGAATTGTAGGAGTCCCACCAAAAAAGTATTCCTATTTTTAACTGAAAAAATTTATACTCTGTGCTGGAATTAAATGGCATTACAGAAAGCCTACAGTTTTGTAGCATCTAAATTTAACAGAACATGTAATATAATCATAAACAGAGACAATTTATATATGACAAGATTTGTCTTATAAAAACATTTGTCTAAGACAATACCTTTCATAGAGGCAAAAAGACACTTGCCTTTGAAAATATGGGGGCTGATAAATTAATAGTTTTCAATAAGAAAAAGAATAGAATTAAGAATATTCTCCATTTAGCAAAAATTTTACTGAACTAACCAGGTACACCACTATCTACATAGAAAGTATATTAGCAATTAAAAATGTTACTGGTTACAGAGAAGGGTCAGCTATAAGAGTTAATAACCACGAAACATAA